>CM044962.1:1053556-1103836 GCA_024516035.1 Bactericera cockerelli | reverse complement strand
AAAAAGAATAATTACAATTGAAAAAAATAAAAGTAATAATAAAAACTAACAATTTAATAAAAAGTAACCATTTTATTGAGATTTACTAAATATGATAGAATTCAAATTCTCTTATAATATTGTTCTACATTTTTTTTTCTCTTAATACTTATTTTCGATGTACCTATGTGATTTTGTCTTGAAGTTACATTATATTTCAGAAAAAAAAAATAAATAAAAAAGTAATCTTGAAATTAAATAGATATTGATAAACATCGTTCTTTATGTATTTTCTGAGAGGTATAATTGATCACTTTACATTTGATTTAGCGTTTTAAAGGAAAAAGGAAATGTTCTTAAAAATTATTAGTCTGGAAAGTCATTTTTGCATAACCAATCCTTGAGCTTTAACTTAAATAGTTTGACTTTTTTTTCTCTTCTGATTTCTTGAGGAATTTTGTCATAAATCCCGACCCCTTGAACTTGATGGTATTTTGCCCCTTAGATGTATTACACTTAGGTTTTTCAATAATGTCTTTTTTTCTTAGAGAGTATGGGACTTCTTTATATGTGATTATTTCATTTTTATAAGTGTGAATGTGGGAACAGATATTTTTTGTATATAATTTTTTAAAATCTAGTATTTTTAAATTATGGTAAAGGTATTTAGTTGGAAACCGTCTTTCTTTTTTGTAAATTAATTTTAAAAGTAAATTTTGTACGGTTTTGAGTTTTATTATAATAGTTTCATCTGCCCTGCCATATGCACAAATGCCGTACTCAAGTGCGGATTGTACGAGCGCATAATAAACTTCTTTAAGAGTAGGTAGGCCTAAGAATTTTCGTAGTGAGAGGAAAGGGTAGATGAGCCTTCTTAAGCGTTTAATTAAACAAGTTATGTGGTTTTCCCACCTTAGATGACTGTCAATTTCCAGTCCCAGGTATTTTGCACTGTAAACAATTTGAAAGGAGCTACATGAACACGTAATAGGGCAGTTTGGAGACTCGTGAATTTTAAGACTAGTATCTATGGGAAGGTTGGTTTTATTCAAACAAAATGTGTTTTCACTATTTCTCCGCTATACCCATTTTCCCCTCTTTTCACTATTTCTCCGCTATACCCATTTTCTCCTTTATTTCACTATATCTCCGCAATACCCATTTTCTCCTTTATTTCACTATTTCTCCGCAATACCCATTTTCTCCTTTATTTCACTATTTCTCCGCTATACCCATTTTCTCCTTTATTTCACTATATCTCCGCTATACCCATTTTCTCCTTTATTTCACTATTTCTCCGCTATACCCATTTTCTCCTTTATTTCACTATATCTCCGCTATACCCATTTTCTCCTTTATTTCACTATTTCTCCGCTATACCCATTTTCTCCTTTATTTCACTATTTCTCCGCTATACCCATTTTCTCCTTTATTTCACTATATCTCCGCTATACCCATTTTCTCCTTTATTTCACTATTTCTCCGCTATACCCATTTTCTCCTTTATTTCACTATTTCTCCGCTATACCCATTTTCTCCTTTATTTCACTATATCTCCGCTATACCCATTTTCTCCTTATTTCACTATATCTCCGCTATACCCATTTTCTCCTTTATTTCACTATTTCTCCGCTATACCCATTTTCTCCTTTATTTCACTATTTCTCCGCTATACCCATTTTCTCCTATTTTTCTCTATTTCCCCGCTATACCCATTTTCTCTTTTATTTCACTATTTCTCCGCTATACCTATTTTCTCCTTTATTTCACTATATCTCCGCTATACCCATTTTCTCCTTTATTTCACTATATCTCCGCTATACCCATTTTCTTTTTTTTCTCTATTTCCCCGCTATACCCATTTTCCCCTCTTTTCACTATTTCTCCGCTATAACCCATTTTCTCCTTTATTTCACTATAACTCCGCAATACCCATTTTTCTCCTTTATATCACTATTTCTCCGCTATACCCATTTTCTTTTTTTTTTTCTCTATTTCCCCGCAATACCATTTTTCCCCTCTTTTCACTATTTCTCCGCTATACCCATTTTCTCCTTTATTTCACTATATCTCCGCTATACCCATTTTCTCCTTATTTCACTATATCTCCGCTATACCCATTTTCTCCTTTATTTCACTATTTCTCCGCTATACCCATTTTCTCCTTTATATCACTATTTCTCCGCTATACCCATTTTCTTTTTTTTTTCTCTATTTCCCCGCTATACCCATTTTCCCCTCTTTTCACTATTTCTCCGCTATACCCATTTTCTCCTTTATTTCACTATATCTCCGCTATACCCATTTTCTCCTTATTTCACTATATCTCCGCTATACCCATTTTTCTCCTTTATTTCACTATTTCTCCGCTATACCTATTTTCTCCTTTATTTCACTATTTCTCCGCTATACCCATTTTCTTTTTTTTCTCTATTTCCCCGCTATACCCATTTTCTCCTTTATTTCACTATTTCTCCGCTATACCCATTTTCTCCTTTATTTCACTATAACTCCGCAATACCCATTTTCTCCTTTATATCACTATTTCTCCGCTATACCCATTTTCTCATTTATTTCACTATATCTCCTCTATACCCATTTTCTCCTTTATTTCACTATTTCTCCGCTATACCCATTTTCTCCTTTATTTCACTATATCTCCGCTATACCCATTTTCTCCTTTATTTCACTATTTCTCCGCTATACCCATTTTCTCCTTTATTTCACTATATCTCCGCTATACCCATTTTCTCCTTTATTTCACTATTTCTCCGCTATACCCATTTTCTCCTATTTTTCTCTATTTCCCCGCTATACCCATTTTCTCTTTTATTTCACTATTTCTCCGCTATACCTATTTTCTCCTTTATTTCACTATATCTCCGCTATACCCATTTTCTCCTTTATTTCACTATATCTCCGCTATACCCATTTTCTTTTTTTTCTCTATTTCCCCGCTATACCCATTTTCCCCTCTTTTCACTATTTCTCCGCTATACCCATTTTCTCCTTTATTTCACTATATCTCCGCAATACCCATTTTCTCCTTTGTAATTTGTAATTTGTAATTTGTAATTTGTAAATATTTGGCATCTTTATTAAATAATACATATACAGCATACAAGTAGACACATAGAAAAATATAGACAGTATAGGTTCTAAGTTCTAACTTATAGTAAATAATATACAATAAAAGATTGAACAGATATGAAAATTATTATAATGTGCCTATAATGTATAATAATGGAATTGCCTTCTACTCACACTAAGAGATTAGAATCTCTTGTTTTGTGAGTAAGGGTTGTGTTATCAGTCTAGAAAGGTGTAAAAAGAATAATTACAATTGAAAAAATAAAAGTAATAATAAAAACTAACAATTTAATAAAAAGTAACCATTTTATTGAGATTTACTAAATATGATAGAATTCAAATTCTCTTATAATATTGTTCTACATTTTTTTTTCTCTTAATACTTATTTTCGATGTACCTATGTGATTTTGTCTTGAAGTTACATTATATTTCAGAAAAAAAAATAAATAAAAAAGTAATCTTGAAATTAAATAGATATTGATAAACATCGTTCTTTATGTATTTTCTGAGAGGTATAATTGATCACTTTACATTTGATTTAGCGTTTTAAAGGAAAAAGGAAATGTTCTTAAAATTATTAGTCTGGAAAGTCATTTTTGCATAACCAATCCTTGAGCTTTAACTTAAATAGTTTGACTTTTTTTTCTCTTCTGATTTCTTGAGGAATTTTGTCATAAATCCCGACCCCCTTGAACTTGATGGTATTTTGCCCCTTAGATGTATTACACTTAGGTTTTTCAATAATGTCTTTTTTTCTTAGAGAGTATGGGACTTCTTTATATGTGATTATTTCATTTTTATAAGTGTGAATGTGGGAACAGATATTTTTTGTATATAATTTTTTAAAATCTAGTATTTTTAAATTATGGTAAAGGTATTTAGTTGGAAACCGTCTTTCTTTTTTGTAAATTAATTTTAAAAGTAAATTTTGTACGGTTTTGAGTTTTATTATAATAGTTTCATCTGCCCTGCCATATGCACAAATGCCGTACTCAAGTGCGGATTGTACGAGCGCATAATAAACTTCTTTAAGAGTAGGTAGGCCTAAGAATTTTCGTAGTGAGAGGAAAGGGTAGATGAGCCTTCTTAAGCGTTTAATTAAACAAGTTATGTGGTTTTCCCACCTTAGATGACTGTCAATTTCCAGTCCCAGGTATTTTGCACTGTAAACAATTTGAAAGGAGCTACATGAACACGTAATAGGGCAGTTTGGAGACTCGTGAATTTTAAGACTAGTATCTATGGGAAGGTTGGTTTTATTCAAACAAAATGTGTTTTCACTATTTCTCCGCTATACCCATTTTCCCCTCTTTTCACTATTTCTCCGCTATACCCATTTTCTCCTTTATTTCACTATATCTCCGCAATACCCATTTTCTCCTTTATTTCACTATTTCTCCGCAATACCCATTTTCTCCTTTATTTCACTATTTCTCCGCTATACCCATTTTCTCCTTTATTTCACTATATCTCCGCTATACCCATTTTCTCCTTTATTTCACTATTTCTCCGCTATACCCATTTTCTCCTTTATTTCACTATATCTCCGCTATACCCATTTTCTCCTTTATTTCACTATTTCTCCGCTATACCCATTTTCTCCTTTATTTCACTATTTCTCCGCTATACCCATTTTCTCCTTTATTTCACTATATCTCCGCTATACCCATTTTCTCCTTTATTTCACTATTTCTCCGCTATACCCATTTTCTCCTTTATTTCACTATTTCTCCGCTATACCCATTTTCTCCTTTATTTCACTATATCTCCGCTATACCCATTTTCTCCTTATTTCACTATATCTCCGCTATACCCATTTTCTCCTTTATTTCACTATTTCTCCGCTATACCCATTTTCTCCTTTATTTCACTATTTCTCCGCTATACCCATTTTCTCCTATTTTTCTCTATTTCCCCGCTATACCCATTTTCTCTTTTATTTCACTATTTCTCCGCTATACCTATTTTCTCCTTTATTTCACTATATCTCCGCTATACCCATTTTCTCCTTTATTTCACTATATCTCCGCTATACCCATTTTCTTTTTTTTCTCTATTTCCCCGCTATACCCATTTTCCCCTCTTTTCACTATTTCTCCGCTATACCCATTTTCTCCTTTATTTCACTATAACTCCGCAATACCCATTTTCTCCTTTATATCACTATTTCTCCGCTATACCCATTTTCTTTTTTTTTTCTCTATTTCCCCGCAATACCCATTTTCCCCTCTTTTCACTATTTCTCCGCTATACCCATTTTCTCCTTTATTTCACTATATCTCCGCTATACCCATTTTCTCCTTATTTCACTATATCTCCGCTATACCCATTTTCTCCTTTATTTCACTATTTCTCCGCTATACCCATTTTCTCCTTTATTTCACTATTTCTCCGCTATACCCATTTTCTCCTATTTTTCTCTATTTCCCCGCTATACCCATTTTCTCTTTTATTTCACTATATCTCCGCTATACCCATTTTCTCCTTTATTTCACTATATCTCCGCTATACCCATTTTCTCCTTTATTTCACTATATCTCCGCTATACCCATTTTCTTTTTTTTCTCTATTTCCCCGCTATACCCATTTTCCCCTCTTTTCACTATTTCTCCGCTATACCCATTTTCTCCTTTATTTCACTATAACTCCGCAATACCCATTTTCTCCTTTATATCACTATTTCTCCGCTATACCCATTTTCTTTTTTTTTTCTCTATTTCCCCGCTATACCCATTTTCCCCTCTTTTCACTATTTCTCCGCTATACCCATTTTCTCCTTTATTTCACTATATCTCCGCTATACCCATTTTCTCCTTATTTCACTATATCTCCGCTATACCCATTTTCTCCTTTATTTCACTATTTCTCCGCTATACCTATTTTCTCCTTTATTTCACTATATCTCCGCTATACCCATTTTCTCCTTTATTTCACTATATCTCCGCTATACTCATTTTCTTTTTTTTCTCTATTTCCCCGCTATACCCATTTTCTCCTTTATTTCACTATTTCTCCGCTATACCCATTTTCTCCTTTATTTCACTATAACTCCGCAATACCCATTTTCTCCTTTATATCACTATTTCTCCGCTATACCCATTTTCTTTTTTTTTTTCTCTATTTCCCCGCTATACCCATTTTCCCCTCTTTTCACTATTTCTCCGCTATACCCATTTTCTCCTTTATTTCACTATTTCTCCGCTATACCCATTTTCTCCTTTATATCACTATTTCTCCGCTATACCCATTTTCTCCTTTCTTTCTCTATTTCCGCGCTATACTCATTTTCTCCTTTATTTCACTATTTCTCCGCTATACCCATTTTCTCCTTTATTTCACTATATCTCCGCTATACCCATTTTCTCCTTTATTTCACTATTTCTCCGCTATACCCATTTTCTCCTTTATTTCACTATATCTCCGCTATACCCATTTTCTCCTTTATTTCACTATTTCTTCGCTATATTCATTTTCTCCTTTATTTCACTATATCTCCGCTATACCCATTTTCTCCTTTATTTCACTATTTCTCCGCTATACCCATTTTCTCCTTTTTTTCTCTTTTTTCCCCGCTATACCCATTTTCTCCTTTTTTTCTCTATTTCCCCGCTATACCCAATTTCCCCTCTTTTCACTATTTCTCCGCTATACCCATTTTCTCCTTTATATCACTATTTCTCCGCTATACCCATTTTCTCCTTTTTTTCTCAATTCCCCCGCTATACCCATTTTCTCCTTTTTTTCTCTATTTCCCCGCTATACCCAATTTCTCCTTTATTTCACTATTTCTCCGCTATACCCATTTTCCCCTCTTTTAACTATTTCTTCGCTTTACCCATTTTCTCCTTTTTTCACTATTTCTCCGCTATACCCATTTTCTCCTTTTTTTCTCTACTTCCCCGCAATACACATTTTCTCCTTTATTGCACTATTTCTCCGCTATACCCATTTTCCCCTCTTTTCACTATTTCTCCGCTATACCCATTTTCCCCTCTTTTCACTATTTCTCCGCTATACCCATTTTCTGCTTTTTTTCTCTACTTCCCCGCAATACCCATTTTCTCCTTTATTGCACTATTTCTCCGCTATACCCATTTTCCCCTCTTTTCACTATTTCTCCGCTATACCCATTTTCCCCTCTTTTCACTATTTCTCCGCTATACCCATTTTCTCCTTTTTTTTCTCTATTTCCCCGCTTTACCCATTTTCCCCTCTTTTCAAATTTTCTCCGCTATACCCATTTTCCCCTCTTTTCACTATTTCTCCGCTATACCCATTTTCCCCTATTTTCACTATTTCTCCGCTATACCCATTTTCTCTTTTTTTTCTCTATTTCCCCGCTTTACCCGCTTTACCCATTTTCCCCTCTTTTCACTATTTCTCCGCTATACCCATTTTCTCCTTTTTTTCTCTATTTCCCCGCTATACCCGTTTTCTCCTTTTTTTCTCTATTTCCCCGTTCTACCCATTTTCCCCTCTGTTAACTTTTTCTCCGTTATACCCTTTTTCTCCTTTATTTCACTATTTCTCCGCTATACCCATTTTCTCCTTTTTTTCTCTATTTCCCCGCTATACCCATTTTCTCCTTTATTTCACTATTTCTCCGCTATACCCATTTTCTCCTTTATTTCACTATTTCCCCGCTATACCCATTTTCTCCTTTTTTTCTCTATTTCTCCGCTATACCCATTTTCCCCTATTTTAACTATTTCTCCGCTATACCCATTTTCTCCTTTTTTTCTCTATTTCCTCGCTATACCCATTTTCCCCTCTTATCACTATTTCCCCGCTATACCCATTTTCCCCTCTTTTCACTATTTCTCCGCTATACCCATTTTCTCCTTTTTTCTCTACTTCTCCGCTATACCCATTTTCCCGTATTTTAACTATTTCTCCGCTATACCCATTTTCCCCTCTTTTCACTATTTCTCCGCTATACCAATTTTCTCCTTTATTTCACTTATTCTCCGCTATACCCATTTTCTCCTTTTTTTCTCTATTTCCCCGCTTTACCCATTTTCTCCTTTTTTTCTCTATTTCCCCGCTATACTCAATTTCCCCTCTTTTCACTATTTCTCCGCTTTACCCATTTTCTCCTTTATTTCACTATTTCTCCGCTATACCCATTTTCTCCTTTTTTTTCTCTAGTTCCCCGCTAAACCCATTTTCCCCTCTTTTCACTATTACTTTGCTATACCCATTTTCTCCTTTATTTCACTATTTCTCCGCTATACCCATTTTCTCCTTTTTTTTCTCTAGTTCCCCGCTAAACCCATTTTCCCCTCTTTTCACTATTTCTCCGCTATACCCATTTTCTCCTTTATTTGACTATTTCTTCGCTATACCCATTTTCTCCTTTTTTTCTCAATTTCCCCGCTATACCCATTTTCCCTCTTTTAACTATTTCTCCGCTATACCCGTTTTCTCCTTTATTTCACTATTTCTCCGCTATACCCATTTTCTCCTTTTTTTCTCTATTTCCCCGCTTTACCCATTTTCCCCTCTTTTAACTATTTCTCCGCTATACCCATTTTCCCCTCTTTTCACTATTGCTCCGCTATACCCATTTTCTCCTATTTTATTCTATTTCCCCGCTATACCCGTTTTCTCCATTTTTTCTCTATTTCCCCGCTATACCCATTATCCCCTCTTTTTACTATTTCTCCGCTATACCCATTTTCTCCTTTATTTCACTATTTCCCCGCTATACCCATTTTCTTCTTTTTTTCTCTATTTCCCCGCTATACCCATTTTCTCTTTTTTTTCTCTATTTCCCCGCTATACCCATTTTCCCCTCTTTTCACTATTTCTCCGCTATACCCATTTTCTCCTTTTTTTCTCTATTTCCCCGCTATACCCATTTTCCCCTCTTTTCACTATTTCTCCGCTATACCCATTTTCTCCTTTATTTCACTATTTCTCCGCTATACCCATTTTCTCCTTTTTTCTCTATTTCCCCGCTATACCCATTTTCCCCTCTTTTCACTATTTCTCCGCTATACCCATTGTTCCCGCCGCGCCGTGTACCTACAACTTACTATTAAATCTGGCCGCAAGAAAGCTGTAATTGGTTCAATGAAAATTCGACTAAACCAGTTCTCTGGCAGAAGCGCTCAACAACGTATCATTCTAGCGTAATAATATCTTTCCAAAGTTTTTCTTCCAATAAATAAAATATAACCAAGTTTGAACACAGAAGTTTGTAGCCTATTTTTGCCAGGAATTCACATAAGGTCAGCACCAACTATTTTTGGTCAGCACCACTCATTTTGGTCCTTGGATCAACCATTTTTGGTCCTTGGATCAAACATTTTTGGTTCTTCGAGCCGCATCCATTTTTGGTTCTTCGAGCCGCAACATTTTTGGTCCTTCGAACCGTGGATCTATCCAGTTCCTGTTTCCTGTATCGGCTCCGCCTGGAGTGCTGCTGGATTCCTGTTTGTTTCCGTCTCATCTCCTCCCGGAGTGATTCCTGTTTCCTGTATCGGCTCCGCCTGGAGTGCTGCTGGATTCCTGTTTGTTCCCGTCTCATCTCCTCTCGGAGTGATTCCTGTTTCCTGTATCGGCTCCGCCTGGAGTGCTGCTGGATTCCTGTTCGTTACTGTCTCATCTCCGCCTGGAGTGATTCCTGTTTCCTGTATAGGCTCCACCTGGAGTGCTGCTGGATTCCTGTTTGTTCCCGTCTCATCTCCGCCCGGAGTGATTCCTCGTTTCCTGTATCGATTCCGCCCGGAATTAATTGCATCACCAGCTGTCAAGAATGCCTGGTTCCATTGACAAAGACAAGGATCAAGATCCTGCTAACGAGTCCTTAGTATCCGCTGACGACGGTGAGTTGTCTTTACTTCAAGCTCAATTAGAGAACTTATTTTCTACCACACAAGATATTTATGATTCTATCGCACCTTGTAATGTTGATAGAAGTAAGAGAGGAACTTTCCTCGCCAAAGCTGCTTCTTTAGATTTTCTATCTGAGGAATTTAAGACTGTGCTTAAAGATATAGAACGCAGAAAAGTAAATACACAGCTAGGTTACGAACCGAGTTTCCATGAACTCAATAGTTTTATGGGTCTATATGGACAAATTAAATACTATGAGAAGAAATTTGAAAATTTTTCCTCTAAAGATTTATTTGAATCAGTAAAAATAGATCAACCCCATTTACCATCCTTGAATTTACCTTCTTTCGATGGCAATATTAAATCTTGGCCTTCTTTCTTTGAGACTTTCAAGTCGCTGATTCACAACAACAAGTCCCTGTCTGCCGACCAGAAAGTGCAGTATTTGGTGTCGAAACTAAAGGACCAAGCTCTTTCTGTGTGCGCCGGCGTCCCGCCCGTGGGCTCCAACTACGAGATCATCTGGCAGTCACTCGTAGACAGATATCAAGACGTCAGGTATCTAGCCAGTCATTACGTTGACACGATTCTCAACTTCAAGCCAATAAATCAGGAGTCTCATGTAAGTTACAACAATTTTATTGATTCATTTGGTGCCTCCGTCATTGCCTTACAAGCTCTGAACGTCGAGGATTTAGCTGAATACATTTTGTACTCCATTGGTATTAAAAAGCTAGATCTTGAGTTAAGCAAGAAATTTGAGACTAAAGTTCTAGCCAATAAATCGCTTCCCAAGTTCAAAGAACTACTACAGTTCGTTAAAGATTACGTTCGCGTCATTGAGCGAACTGAGAGAATTAATCCTGCGCAGGTACATACTGTACCGGGTTCGAAACCCGCGCATGCCAAGAAATGGCAAACAAAAACTGTTAGCTTTGTTTCCTCGCCTAGGAAAATTAATGATAGATGCCTATTTTGCAAAGGCTCTCATTTAATACACCAGTGTAATGAATTCAACAAAATGGATCCTCATTCACGCTTGGATACAATCAAGTCGCTAAAGCTCTGTCTAAATTGTTTTAGCTCATCTCACTTCGCTGTTAGCTGCACAAGCAAGAATACATGCAAGAAATGTAAGTCCTCGCATCACACTTTGCTTCATTTGAACTACTACAAGACGTCGTCCGACAATCCGCCTGAGTCGAAGCCGCGAGTAAGTGATGTGGGCAGAGAGACGTCAGTGTCTCATGATACGGTTGCCGTCACTGCCGTGAGTAAACAACCGAAGAAATGTACAGTCCTACTATCAACCGTCAAGGTAAATATTCCCGATGTAAACGGTGACGTGCACACTGTACGAATGTTATTAGATAGCGGAAGTATGAGCCATTTTATTACTTCCAAATGTTGCCAAAGATTAGGCATCCCTTATCACAAGGTGTCCGCCTCAGTGGGAGGTATCGGGTCAACCAGGAGTGAAGTGAAAGGTGTAACTTCATTCACTCTTCATTCAAGATTCAACTTGAAAAAACGTTTTACTGTTGATCAGGCCTTCGTTGTTGACAAGATAACTAATAATCTCCCTGTTTGTCCTGTAGATGTGACGAAATTATTTTCAATCATCCGAGAGTCGAACCTGAGTGACGACGAGTTCCATATACCGGGTGAAATCGACGGACTCATCGGTGCCGAACTATTCTCGCTAGTGTATGGAAAACCCAAGTCGTCTGATCCTGATGGTCCTGTCATCATTGAGTCTCAGCTTGGAGATATCATCATGGGTAAAGTGCCTGTTCTGTCATACCAAGGTAATGAACATAATATGTGCGGTTTTATAGAAACTCCATTAGAGACCTTAGTTCAAAAGTTTTGGACTCTCGAAGAAGTCCCTGCACCTAAGTCATTGTGCAGTGAGGACAAAGAATGTGAGGAATTATTTTCCAATACATATCTACGTCGAGCAGATGGTAGATATAGTGTTTCCCTACCGTTCAAGTCAGACTCAGCTCTGTTTGGCGAGTCTTATAAAATAGCTGAGAAGCGTTTTCTTAATACAGAAAGAAAGCTCTCCGCCAATCCTGATGTAAAAGAGCAGTACAAAACTGCAATTACTGATTATATTAAGGACGGATATGCTGTTCCTTCCGAACACAAGAATAATACTTGTGAGTTATTCATGCCACATCACGCAATATACCGCCCTGATAAAAGTTCTACAAAGGTTAGAGTAGTATTTGATATGAGCTGCGCAACCAGTAATGGCGTTTCGCTAAACGACCTTCTTCATACTGGCCCTACTCTTTACAACGATTTGTTTGAATTGCTATTGAAATTCCGAATGTTTCCTGTCGCTTGCACCGCTGACATTAAGAAAATGTTTTTACAGATTTATGTTCACGAAGAAGACAGGAAGTTCCAAAAGTTTTTATGGAGAGATTCGCCGCAGGACGACATTCAGTGCTACGAGATGCAACGCGTTGTGTTCGGCATGAAGTCTAGCCCGTTTCTCGCCCAGCGCGTTCTTCATCAGATTGCTGAGGATGAAAAGTCGAGTTTCCCAGCCGCAGCTGCTGAGATTACAAGTAATTTCTATATGGATGATTATTTGGCAAGTTTTCTTGATGAAGAACAAGCTGTAAGTACTTTCTCTCAATGCTCTGCTGCTTTGAAGAGAGGTGGTTTTGAACTTGTTAAACTAGCAAGTAATAATAATAGATTATTGCAAAGTGTTCCTGAAGAGCACAGACTCATGTCAAAGGTAGAGTGGGATAGTAACTCTTCACTCAAAGTACTAGGTACTCAGTACTGTCCTGCCGAAGATAAGTTTTTCTTCAAAGTTAATGTACAAGATACAAAGTGTACCAAACGGAACATACTAAGTACAACTGCACATATTTTTGATGTACTCGGTTTAGTGAGTCCAGTCACTATCTGTGCTAAACTTCTCATTAAAGAATTATGGCTTCTAAAAATTGATTGGGACGAAACCCCACCCCCTTCTGTACAAGATAGATGGACTCAATTTATTCAAGAATTACCTACTTTAAACACATTTCAGATTTCTCGACATGTTCTTATTGAAAAGAATTGTGAGCTAAATCTTATTGGATTCTGCGACTCATCTGAGAAAGCAATGGGTTGTGTTATCTACGTTCAAGTTGTTTCCCCAAACGGAGAGATAAACTCGCAATTACTATGCGCTCGATCAAAGGTCGCCCCCGTTAAATACGTAACCATTCCTAGATTAGAACTTTGTGCAGCTCTCTTGCTTTCGAAACTCATGTCTTTCGTGTTAAATGTCTTCAAGTCAAGATATAAAGTTAAACATGTTTTATGTTTCAGTGATAGTACAGTCGCTCTTGCGTGGATCGCTTCTCAGCCTTTACGTTGGAAAAAATTCGTTGCTAATCGTGTTAGTAAAATCCAAGAGAATGTTTCAGCAGAAAAATGGTTTCATGTGCAAGGTGTAGAAAATCCCGCAGACTGTTTATCACGAGGAATACTGCCGTCTGAGCTCATTACCCACCCCTTGTGGCAAGGAGGACCGCAGTGGTTATCCAGCCCTCTTCATTCCTGGAATTTGACTCATGTCAATGAAAGTGAAGTTCAAGTCCCTGAGGAGAAGATTACCGTGTTGCTCACTTCAAAGGAAAATAATAAAGTATTTATTCTTCTCGATATGGCTACTAGATTCTCTCAATGGAATAGATATTTACGCGCGGTAGTACGTGTTCTCAAGTTTGCGTCAATTATTCCAAAGGGAGATATCACAGTTCGAGACCTGGAAGTGGCAGAAGAAAAAATTCTTCGAGAATTACAAGAACTTTCATTTTCAAACGATATTATTAATTTGAACAAAAATAAAGAATGTTCTAATAATTATTTACAGAAACTTCGACCGTTCATGCAAGATGGACTGTTACGCTGTGGAGGAAGATTGTCCAATGCTGATCATCTTGCTTATGAACACATTCACCCTGTTATCTTACCTAAGACACACCATGTTGTTAATTTATTAATTGATTATTATCATAATAAAAATTTTCACACAGGCCCTCATCTCGTAATTTCGATTCTACGAAAAAGGTACTGGATCCTTGGATGTCGTGATATAGTACGAAGGCGTCTTCAAAAATGTAATATTTGTTTCAAAAATAACCCCAAGCCTTTGTTTCCTGTCATGAGTGACCTTCCAAGTTCCAGAGTTCAAGAACCCTTCAAGGCGTTCACAAATACTGGAGTGGACTATGCTGGTCCACTCAATGTTACTATTAGTAAGAGAAGAGGTGTAAGATCTCAGAAAGCTTATTTGTGTTTATTTATTTGTTTAAGCACAAAAGCTGTTCATCTCGAGCTCGCCTCTGACTTGTCTGCCCCGACGTTCCTGCTTGCATTAAGGAGATTTATTGCTCGTCGTGGACCTGTTAAAAATATTTATTCAGACCAGGGTACTAATTTTATCGGCTCTGCTAATATTCTAGGTGATCTGTACCAGTTTATTGCGTCACCTGACTTCCAAAGTGAATTTAAAGAAGAGCTGCTAAAACAAAGAATTGAATTTCACTTCAATCCGCCAGCTTCGCCTCACCATGGTGGATTGTGGGAATCAAATATTCGTCAGGTCAAGAGTCATCTTTATAAAGCGATTGGATCCCAAATTCTCACTTTCGAAGAGATGTCTACTTTGCTGAGTGAGATAGAATCCATTCTCAATAGTCGTCCCCTGTGTCAAGTTACTTCCGACAGCAGTGATCCTGTTGTGCTGACTCCAGCCCATTTCCTTATGCAACATCCTCATGTATCATTAACTCATGTTCCTAATTTTCAGAGTCAAGGTCTGAGTGTGAGATACAAATTGCTTACTCAGCTACTGGACTCATTCTGGAAGAGGTGGAGCATGGAGTACCTTAGTTCACTTCAATCAAGAACTAAGTGGTATCAAGATGATGAGAATCAGCTCCGTGTTGATATGCTGGTGCTTATCAAATCTGATGTCGCCCCCGTGTCATGCTGGCCCCTTGGTCGTGTCATTCAAGTGTTTCCAGGAAAAGATGGTGTTTCCCGAGTTGCACTTGTTCAAACGAAGTCTGGTATATACAAGCGGCCCGCAGTGAAGTTGTGCCCTCTACCTCAGCAGTAGTTGGTGTATGAGACCACTGTCTCATGGGGGGAGTATGTTCCCGCCGCGCCGTGTACCTACAACTTACTATTAAATCTGGCCGCAAGAAAGCTGTAATTGGTTCAATGAAAATTCGACTAAACCAGTTCTCTGGCAGAAGCGCTCAACAACGTATCATTCTAGCGTAATAATATCTTTCCAAAGTTTTTCTTCCAATAAATAAAATATAACCAAGTTTGAACACAGAAGTTTGTAGCCTATTTTTGCCAGGAATTCACATAAGGTCAGCACCAACTATTTTTGGTCAGCACCACTCATTTTGGTCCTTGGATCAACCATTTTTGGTCCTTGGATCAAACATTTTTGGTTCTTCGAGCCGCATCCATTTTTGGTTCTTCGAGCCGCAACACCCATTTTCTCCTTTTTTTCTCTATTTCCCCTCTATACCCATTTTCTCTTCTTTTTTTCTCTATTTCCCCGCTATACCCATTTTCTCCTTTTTTTCTCTATTTCCCCGCTATACCCATTTTCCCCTCTTATCACTATTTCCCCGCTATACCCATTTTCTCCTTTTTTCTCTATTTCCCCGCTATACCCATTTTCCCCTCTTTTCACTATTTCTCCGCTATACCCATTTTCTCCTTTTTTTCTCTATTTCCCCGCTATACCCATTTTCCCCTCTTTTAACTATTTCTCCGCTATACCCATTTTCTCCTTTTTTTCTCTATTTCCCCGCTATACCCATTTTCTCCTTTCTTTCTCTATTTCCCCGCTAAACCCAATTTCCCCTCTTTTCACTATTTCTCCGCTATACCCATTTTCTCCTTTATTTCACTATTTCTCCGCTATACCCATTTTCCCCTCTTTTCACTATTTTTCCGCTATACCCATTTTCTCCTTTTTTCTCTATTTTCCCGCTATACCCATTTTCTCCTCGTTACACAAATTTACCGCTATAACTATTTTCCCCCGCTATACCTATTTTTTCCTCGTTACAATGTTTCCTCGCTATACCCATTGTCCCCCCTATACTTATTTTCCATCGCTATACCCATTTTCTCCTCGTTACAATATTTTAACCGCTATACCCATTTCCACCCGCTATACTCATTTACTCCTCGTTACACTATTTCCCCGCTATACCTATTTTCCCACGCTATACCCATTTTCCCCCGCTTTACCCATTTCCCCTCGCTATACCCATTTTCTCCTCGTCACACTATTTCCCCGCTATACCCATCTTCCCCCGCTATACCCATGTTTCCACTATACCCATTTTCCCCTCTTTTCACTATTTCTCCGCTATACCCCCATTTTCTCCTCTTTTTCTCTATTTCCCCGCTATACCCATTTTCCCCTCTTTTAACTATTTCTCCGCTATACCCATTTTCTCCTTTATTTCACTATTTCTCCGCTATACCCATTTTCTCCTTTTTTTTCTCTATTTCCCCGCTATACCCATTTTCCCCTCTTTTCTCTATTTCTCCGCTATACCCATTTTCTCCTATATTTCACTATTTCCCCGCTATACCCATTTTCTTCTTTTTTTCTCTATTTCCCCGCTATACCCATTTTCTCCTTTTTTTCTCTATTTCCCCGCTATACCCATTTTCCCCTATTTTAACTATTTCTCCGCTATACCCATTTTCTCCTTTTTTTCTCTATTTCCCTGCTATACCCATTTTCCCCTCTTATCACTATTTCCCCGCTATACCCATTTTCTCCTTTTTTCTCTATTTCCCCGCTATACCCATTTTCCCCTCTTTTCACTATTTCTCCGCTATACCCATTTTCTCCTTTTTTTCTCTATTTCCCCGCTATACCCATTTTCCCCTCTTTTAACTATTTCTCCGCTATACCCATTTTCTCCTTTTTTTCTCTATTTCCCCGCTATACCCATTTTCCCTTCTTTTCACTATTTCTCCGCTATACCCATTTTCTCCTTTATTTCACTATTTCCCCGCTATACCCATTTTCCCTTCTTTTCACTATTTCTCCGCTATACCCATTTTCTCCTTTTTTTCTCTATTTCCCTGCTATACCCATTTTCCCCTCTTATCACTATTTCCCCGCTATACCCATTTTCTCCTTTTTTCTCTATTTCCCCGCTATACCCATTTTCCCCTCTTTTAACTATTTCTCCGCTATACCCATTTTCTCCTTTTTTTCTCTATTTCCCCGCTATACCCATTTTCCCTTCTTTTCACTATTTCTCCGCTATACCCATTTTCTCCTTTATTTCACTATTTCTCCGCTATAACCCATTTTCTCCTTTCTTTCTCTATTTCCCCGCTATACCCAATTTCCCCTCTTTTCACTATTTCTCCGCTATACCCATTTTCTCCTTTATTGCACTATTTCTCCGCTATACCCATTTTCTCCTTTTTTTTTCTATTTCCCCGCTATACTCATTTTCCCCTCTTTTCACTATTTCTCCGCTATACCCATTTTCTCCTTTTTTTTTCTATTTTCCCGCTATAACCATTTTCCCCCGCTATACCTATTTTTTCCTCGTTACACTGTTTCCTCGCTATACCCATTTTCCCCCCTATACTTATTTTCCATCGCTATACCCATTTTCTCCTCGTTACAATATTTTAACCGCTATACCCATTTTCTCCCGCTTTACCCATTTCCACCCGCTATACTCATTTACTCCTCGTTACACTATTTCCCCGCTATACCCGTTTTCCCCCGCTATACCCATTTTCCCACGCTATACCCATTTTCCCCCGCTATACCCATTTCCCCCACTATACCCATTTCCTCTACTATACCCATTATTTCCTCGTAACACAAATTTCCCCGCTATACCCATGTTTCCACTATACCAATTTTCTCCACGTTACTCAATCTCCCCGCTATACCCATTTTTCCCTGATATAACTATTTTCTCCGCTATACCCTCGTTCTACATATTTTCCCCACTATACCCATTTTCCCCCGCTATACCCATTTTCTCCTCGTTACACTATTGTCCCGCTATGCCCATTTTCCCCTGCTTACCCATTTCCCCCCGCCATACCAATTTTTTCCTCGTTACACAATTTCCACGCTATACCCATTTTCCCCCGCAATACCCATTTTCCCATGCTATGCCCATTTGCGTTTCGTTACACAATTGCCCCGCTATACCCATTATCCCCGCGATACACGTTTCCCCCCACTATACCCTTTTCCCATACAATGCCCATTTTTCTTCTCGTTACACTATTTCCTCGCTATACCCATTTTCCCCCCTATACTTATTTTCCATGGCTATACCCATTTTCTCCTCATTACAATATTTTCCCGCTTTACCCATTTCCTCCCGCTATACCCATTTACTCCCCAAGAGGAGACTCTATACACCAATTTCCCCGCTACAGCCATGTTCCCGCTCTACCCATTTTCTCCACATTACACAATTTCCCCGCTATACCCATTTTCTCCTCGTTACACAAATTTACCGCTATAACCATTTTCCCCCGCTATACCTATTTTTTCCTCGTTACACTGTTTCCTCGCTATACCCATTTTCCCCCCTATACTTATTTTCCATCGCTATACCCATTTTCTCCTCGTTACAATATTTTAACCGCTATACCCATTTTCCCCCGCTTTACCCATTTCCACCGCTATACTCATTTACTCCTCGTTACACTATTTCTCCGCTATACCTATTTTCCCCGCTATACCCATTTTCCCACGCTATACCCATTTTCCCCCCCGCTTTACTCATTTCCCCTCGCTATACCCATTTTCTCCTCGTCACACTATTTCCCCGCTATACCATCTTCCCCCGCTATACCCATTTCCTATACTATACCCATTATTTCCTCGTTACACAAATTTCCCCGCTATACCCATGTTTCCACTATACCCATTTTCTCCACGTTACACAATCTCCCCGCTATACCCATTTTCCCCTGATATAACCATTTTCTCCGCTATACGCTCGCTCTACATATTTTCCCTGCTATACCCATTTTCCTCCGCTATACCCATTTTCCCCTGATATAACCATTTTCTCCGCTGTACGCTCGCTCTACATATTTGCCCTGCTATACCCATTTTCCTCCGTTATACCCATTTTCTCCGCTATACACGTTTTCCCCCGCTATACCTAGTTTCTCCGCTATACCCATTTTTCCATGTTACCCATTTTCTCCCGTTACCCATTTTTCCGTTTACCATTTATCCCTTACCAATTCCCGTATACCATTTCCGCTATACCATTTTCCCGCTTTACCATTTTTTCCACGTTACCAATTTTCCACGCTATACCGAATTTTGCACACATTATAGGAGACGTTTATAGATGGTCCCATTTTTTCAAATTGTATTAGCGGTTCTGGTGAAGAGTCATGCGCCTGACACTAACTTTTTACTTAAACGCTATTTTCGTGAACGGTACACCTGATTTTGATGAATTCTGTATGTTATGCATATTATTGTGGTACATAGCTATTTATATTTATTTTCTAAGTATTAATAAGGTACTCTGATTTTAGAAATCCGAAATTTTGGACAAAAGTTAAAAAATTAGGTCCATGACTTGCGATATAGAATTTTGTAGAATTAAAATATAGGAAAAATAGTATTCTACCACATATATTAAATTTGAAGAATCGGTTGAGCTGTTTGGAGATACAGTGATTTGTATAAAATCTCAAATTGGCAAGTCTATAGTGTGAAACATCCGAGGGAGTATTGTGTCCATAATGGCAGTGTTTTTTGATGTCTTAACTTTTTAACCCGACCAAATTTACCGTATTTTGGAGGGGTCCGCTTGGACTATCATTTTTATTATTCATCTTAATGGGTTGTTACATATCAAATCAATGATTTGAGATGCTGATAAGAATTTGCACCGATTTTCACTTACTGCGACGTATCACAGTGCCGGAATGACTTCTTTCAAGTGATATGGAAAGTCGCGTTTTGTCACAGCAGTTTATTTATGTATTTTCATAGTCTTCCGTAATTTTATATTGCCCATGCCGTATAGTCTCAATTCAATTTTTCGGCAGAGCTCATAGCATTTCTCAGCTGAGAGCTATTAAACTCCTCTTTCTAACTTTATTGTGAGCGATTCTTCAGTGCCCTTGGTATCGAAATCCCAATTTCGTAATCAATTATCTCCAAATATTCATCGTGGCATCCTGGCATGAGACTGAAACATCGCATCTAAAAACCCTCTTCCTTGATACCACTAGTCAAATTGTTCAGCAGAAAATTTCAACCGTTCATCAACAAATATCCTAACCTCGTAGAAATACAGGGATTTTCCAAATCAGAACAAACTGAAAATGATTAAACCCCTAATTAAACCTTGGATCTCCAGTAACCGCTCTTGTAGAGCCGAGGAGGTGGTTCTCATCAGGATAAGAATTGACCATACTAGAATGACACACAAATTTATTTTTAATAAAGCTTCACCCCCAATATGTGAATGTGGAGAGCCACTGACCGTCCGTCATATAATCATTCATTGCCAAGTTGCCAACTACTATAGATAACATTAGAAGAGGTTTGCCTTGCATTCCCTCTCTATCGGATGACCCTTCCGATACCGAGTCATTAATTCGCCTCCTAAAAGAGGCGAATATTTTTCACATAATCTAAAACAGCACTGAATCAGCACAAACGACAGGTATCATTCCTTGTTAAAGTGCTTTACCAAGAAAAAAAGTTGCTCAAAAGGTTATAAAAAGTCCAATGTACGAAAAAAAAATTGAAATCGAGAAAAAGCACATTATTTTTTTTACAAAAACGAACGCAATACTTCCGATTTTTAATACCTAATAGAAATTATCGGATAAGGTTTATTTTTTCATTCAACTTGAATCGCTATTAAAGTAAATTCTGGTTTATCTGGTAAGTACTCATAATAGCAAATAACATTTTCCAAGGTTTGCAATTATTTAGATTAGGTCAGTTTTTTCTCTCTGTTCATGAAGATTATTTTTTATAGTAATTGTATACCTACTATAATTTTCATTTATTGATATATTATACCTAGTTCAGATCTTAAGCGTAGGTGTTCTTGTTCCAAAAAAAAATACAATGTTTAAAAAAATAGTAGCTCCTGTTTCATGGCTACGAAATAAAAACGGCTATGAAACACTCATCTTTTAAACTAAAAGAAAATAAAAAAATAAACAGGCTGAAGAAAAAGTTTATATAAATACACTTTTTATGTAATTTTTTTCAATTAATTCTTATGTAATTTTAAGCTCATTAAATATTGTATCATTTTCAATTGGTTACACAGTAGGTACGTAAACAGTTTTTTTTACTTCCGAAAAATTTTAATATTAGAAATCGGAAAATTGTGTTCGTTTTTGTATAAAAAATATTTTTTTGCTCCGATTTCAATTTTTTTTCATATTTCTGGACGTTTCATAACCTCCTGAGCAAATTTGGTTTTGAGTCCGTCTGTCGGTTCCGTCGGTCTGTTAAAAGTATTCCTTGTAACGCGCAAATCTCGGAAACTACTCGACAGATTTTAATGAAATTTTACACACATTATAGGAAACGTTCTGTAGATGGTCCCAATTCATTAAATTCGTACTAGCGGTTCTGGGTTAAAGAGACCATGCGCCTTGACCACTAACTTTTTACTTAAAGGCTCATATCTCGTGAACGGTACACCCGATTTTCATGAAATTTTGTATGTATATGCATATTATTGTTTTACATAGGTAATTTATATTTATTTTTAATTAATTATTATTCAACTCTGATATTTAAGAAAATCCGAAATTTTGGACAAAAAAGTCAAAGAATAAGGTCACACTTGCCGATACGAAAATTTCGTAGAATCTAGAATGTAGAAAAAAACGGTATTTTACCATATAAACCAAATGAGAAGAAAATCGGTTCAGTCCGTTTTGGAGATACAAGTAATTTTGTATAAAATCTCAAAATTGGCAGTGTTTACAATGTGAAACAATCACGAGGAATTATTGTGTCCATAATTGGCAGTGTTTTTTTTTAATAATAGGGCTTTTTTTTACAATTTTAAAATTATACTAATCCTTCAAGCGAGAAAGTAGGTGATGTTGTTTTGGCAGGATTTAAAGTGATTCTAACAAAAAAGAGCTCTTTTTTTGCAAGAGTGTCCCGCTATCAATTTAAAAAATAATTTTGTTAAATAATTCAGCAAATTATTATTTAAATAATAATAAATAAGGTACATTTATGGTAGTCAAGTGGTTAACGCGCTAGTCTCGTAGGTTCGGAATCCCACCCAGTGCATGAATTTTTCTCCATTAATTTTGAGTTTGTGACCATAATAAAAAAGACTCTGAGGGTTAGGTGGAGGAAAATGCTTTGAACATTAACTTCATTTGGTTACCTTCCAATAAAGAGTGTTAATATTATTATTATTTATGAAACATCAAATTAACGTGATAAATACAGATATATCTTGAATAATGGAACCTCATAAGGTAAGTATTTTTTTTTTCTTTATTTTTCTTGTAATTCATTTTTAATAATTGACAAAAATAAAGGAAGTCTCTAAAAAGTCTCTAAATATCTATTCTAATTGATCTCTATTAAAAGTCTAAAATTGAGATCAAATGTCGAATTTCAGGCCGAAGTCAACCCGCCCGTTTGAAATTTTGCCACTGGCGGCTCAAATACTCGTAGTTGGATTTTTATCTATGCTTCATGAGGGGTTGATTCTCCTACATTTATTGAAATCATCAACCGTAGCCTGAAACGTCAAAAGCCAGAAAATTCCGTTGAAGATCTCAAAAAAAAAAAAAAAAAAATTGAGAACTGACCCCCCCTAAACCATAAATAAACAAAACCCAGAAATCCAATATGATTTTTTCATGAAAGCAATTGGTGAAGCCTCCCAAAAATGGTTGATCTGGAAACAATCGAACTCAAAGTTTGGCAATAAAAAGGTATAAGTCGTTTGGGAGTTATGGCTCAAGAAGGGCGCTGAACAGCCAAAAAAATTAGTTTTTAAAAACTTTGAACCTTGGGGGAAAACTTTGATCATCGAGTTCAAAGTTTGGCACTCTTAAATTCTGGAATGCTGAACATTTTGTAGGATTTGGTGTGGATAAAATTCGGTGAAATCCCCCTAATGTATGAGCATTGAGGACTGCTATGCTGTTAACTGGCCATTCACTTCTCAAGGCTGATTTTAACACCTAAAGAAGTTACTGAAATCAGTCCTAAAAGAATATGAAGCGATGAAGCCACATTAAATTTATAGCTTTGATCTCTTTTAGAGTTACAAGGGCGTGTCACATAAGATCTAATGAAGGTCGCAGTGAAAAAGAACTTTCGTAGCCGACAGCCCTACTTATACCAATACCAATAACTTGCCATTCACAAAAATTACAGATGTTTCACGGACTTCTATTTTGTCTCCTCCTCCTCCTCTCATGGACCTTTCGGAGTTTTGCCCAGACAACCGACTCAGCCACGGAACCCCTGCGAGATGTGTGGATAGGCAAAATCTTCGCGGATAGCGTCTGGACCTTCGCGCCCACCTCCGCCACCCATAAGGAGTGCGCCCTTCAGGGGCGGCTGTACCGGGCGCATCTCAGCAACAGCACCCACTGGGCCGTCCGCAGTACGTTTCCTTTCCAAAAAAAATAAAGAATATGTTTTTTGTATTATTATATCACAGTTTTTAATGGGTCGCATCGATATTACGTCAACTAGCAGTTATCATATTTGTATTAATAAAAATGGTGATATCAAAACTACTCAAACTCGCTTTAATAAACATTTGCTTCAATTTGGACTAAAACCGCCGACCTCCAGGTTACAAGTCCGCCGCCTCATCGATCAAGGCGCTGGTGGAGTCCGACATAAAAATCACAGAGTCTAAAAAAAATCTGACTCCACCGGGATTCGAACTCGGGTCACCTGGGGAGCAGGCCGAGCATGCTACCACGAGGCGAAAGTGACTATTTTTATCAAGTTACTAGCTGGTTACACCCGCCGGTTCGCAAGCCCATCAAACACACTCACACACACATGACACACACACAAACACACACATCACATACACACCCCACACTCTATCTTTACTCGGCGTAGCTTAAGAACGACTGTTAATCATATTTGTGTTAATCATTTTCGTA
This sequence comes from Bactericera cockerelli, assembly GCA_024516035.1. Lineage (NCBI taxonomy): Eukaryota > Metazoa > Arthropoda > Insecta > Hemiptera > Triozidae > Bactericera > Bactericera cockerelli. Next base: position 1,079,709 of record CM044962.1, on the reverse strand, counting down.
TGAACACAACTACTCAACTACTTGATCTTAGACCTCCAGGTTCCAAGTCTGCCGCTTTATCGATCAATCCACTGAGGTCGGTTCCAGTATGTTACCATAATTGTGTTAATCACTTTCGTGATATCACAACTACTCAATCTCGCTTTACTAAATCTACACTGAAACCGGGACTTGAACCACCGACCTCAGGTTAAAAGTCCGCCGCCTTATCGATCAAGCTTCTGAGGTTGGTCAAGAGTTTTAAAACAACAACAACAAGATACATGCTGCTTTGGTGAGTAGTTGGCACATTTTCCCCGATTAGAGGCGGAGTTATTTTAAGGTCATGAAATACACCCTAGCGACCTCAGGGTCCATTTCCGTATTGGGGTTTATTTGGCCTTTATTTGAGCTCTACTATACGTGGTTTCTTTTTGTACATGACCTTTTTGATACACCCTGTATAATACGCTGATCTGAGCTACCTAAAACTCTCACGGGAAAATGTCATATTGAAACCGGTAAATTTCTTCAATTAGTGTAATAATAGATTGTTGGCAGTAGGTAATTGCTTCTTATGCTACATTTCCTCTAACAACGTTCTCGTTTGCATATAACCTGATTTGACCCATTTCCATTCACAAGTCCACATGTGCCAGCATCGATGGCGTGTTGAATACGCCGGTTCACGTAGGATCACCGAAGTTAAGCAACGTCCAGCGAGGTGAATACTTCGTGTTGCTGGAATACCTCTTCTAATAAACAGGACTAGCTCCGTTCATAAACACCCTTTTACAGGGCTTATAATTATTATTAATAATACCGACCAAACCCGGCACAGGACACAGGACATCAAGTTATCCTCCCATTTGGGATTTTTACCACACTAGTAATACGTCTTGGGCTTTTATTATTATGAACTTTTTGGGGTCCCACAAGAAGAGCCCCAATTATCACACCGACCTCTATTAGATCTATTGTGACCGTCTTGGGCTTACTGCTAGAATAATTTTATTTTTATTAGAAAGTGTGTCCCGGAACCGCTTTCGCATTACTTCAGGGCACTTTACCTTTACATACATGCCATTTCAGAAACGGAAAATTTCGGTCAGATATTTCCGCTCCGACCGGGATTCGAACCCGCAACCTCCGGGTCACTAACCAATGCTCTTAACCACTGAGCCACGGAGGTCGGCGACTCTTCATTCCTGGTCTGGCAGTATAAATAAGGCGATATTATTATTATTTCTCTCAGGGTATCTCCTCTAGAAGGTGTGAAGCACCTCCGACAGGGTTTTACACCAAGAGCGGATCAATGGTCAAGTCTTCTGGTGTTGCTCTGTTCAAAATGTGTTGAGGATTTTAGTTGGTGGACTTGATTCTCCACTTCATTCTTTCCTGTGGTCATTCCCCTTGATGGTCCCGTCATTAATCTGATGAATAAACCACTTTTAGGTCTTGGAAAGGTTCCAAACTGCCATTTTTCACATTGTGAACTGTGCTCACAGGAATCGTCTCCACGAGATATTCGTCTTGTGAGGGCTGATTGCATCAGATATTCCCATCTGGGCGATGGGGTCACCCACCCCTATGCCAATTATTATTTTTCTTTTTTTTTCTTTTTTCATATAATTATGTCTACACTGGAGATGAGGCTGCAAGTATTACTACCTACAGCCATAATCCCCAGCAATAACTGACAATTATACCGTATATAAAAAAAACACACCCACACACGAAATATTAATATAAAAAAAACAAAATTACTAAAGGAAGGAGAGCATTAGCGAGCATCATCAGCATGGATCTCTAGCTCATTGAACAGTGATATTGCGTGGACAATAGGTGACAATTATTATTAATAATTGAGGTCGGGATTAGCCAGCAATGCCAGCATTACAACGGTTCGAATTTTAATGGTCGCCCATCCAAATCCTAGCCTCCCTGGACGTTGCTCAACTTCAGTGACTGAATAAGAACTGGTGTATCCAAAGTTCCATCGACGCTGTCTTCTTGGAATTTGTGGTATAATCTTGTACTTTAACAGGTTAACCATTTGCGGTCCAGTAGAACATTATCGATACTGCTCTCTTATGGTTTCTTGCATGGTCATCAAGTCACCATTCAACTCTTGATTTGTTTATCTAGTTTCTAGTTCTGTTTTTATTATTATTATTATTATGATTTATGAAATGCTTTATTGGATATATAAGGACATTTGTACTTACAGTACAAGTAATTACCATAAAAAAATAAAAATAGAAACAATAAAAAGGAAATAAATAGATAATGATACACATATGTCCTAAATAAAGAGCTGAGTTATTGCCTGTGGCAATCTCTTCCACCCAACCCTTCTTATGTTGTTATGGAGACGATAGAGCAGTCGACTTGTTCTTACTCTTCTTTTACTTTACCTGGGTGGGATGTTTCTGGCTATCCTAGGTCCACATTTCACGGCTGGATGCTTTGGAATACCAAAAAATTGTACACTATCACGGCCATGCCTTGGTGAACGCACCGCGCCGAAGACCTATATAGCCGCAACGCGGCTAGTAAGTACATATATTTCTACATAGTAAATAAATACATATTATTATGTGCATTGTGCACTGGTAGTCAAGTGGTGACTGTAGTCTGGTTTTCAAGGTAGCGTAGGGATATGTTGGTTCGAATTCCACCCAGTGCATGAATTTTTCCTCATTAATTTGAATTTGTGACCACATAATAATAGACTCTGAGGGTTAGGTGGTAGAAAATGTTTTGAGCATTAACCTCGCCCGGTGGTTACCAAGGGCGCGAGATAATTAGACTAGATTCTTCTTCTTTCATAATTATATACTTTGCCTTTTTCTAAAACCTACTTGGGGTTGACATTGTTCAACCTCATGGTTGAGGTTGGTTGGCTGTGGCATATTTTTACGGCTGGATGCCTTTCCTCACCACCGATTCTAGTTGATTTAACGTCCTGAATCAGACGGGGGTTTTATACCCTCCATTCGCTGGTAATTGTATCAGCTACCCACCTTAAACTCACCCAGTCTGGGTAGGGCCGTAAATGCCAGCGTCACGGGTCTGGAGGGATCCCGTAGCAGGCTCGGCTGGTGTGAAATTTTTTTGGGGGTGCTGCCACATAAACTGGTCTAAAATGGGATTTAGAGCCGCTTTTTCAGTAGCTATCTAAAGAGTTTGAGTTTTTTTACCAAGCTAATCATAATAATTTGTTAATTATTCAGAAATGTATGATTGAAATTGTGATTGAGCTATAGAGCTTGAGAAAATCCTCTCTTTTTCTTTCTCGTCTGGGAGTGCTGCAGTTCCGCAGCTCCCTAGCACCGGCCGCGCCTGTCCCGTAGTATTATTTTCCTTTAATTTTCCATAGCGTTTATTCTGTAGCGTTAAGTAAGACCTTATTTTTGCAATTTATTTGTTTTTTTTTTATATACCAAACTTCTATGTAAAATACTAAATACTACCTACACTACACAGTAAAATACAAATTTTCATCGAAATTGGGTGTAGGTACTGTAGGTAGGTATGAACATTTTTTTTTAAATAGAGTCTACAACACGTCCAAAATGGGGAATTTCACAACACCTACATAATATATATATTATGTGTTCAAAATTTTCTAGAAATCCGTTCAGTACGTTTCTGAGATTAGCGCTTTGCAAGGAATGGAAGACATCAAGACAGCAGACACGAAACCAAAGTTGCGAAGGAGGATGTCCAGAAATATGATGTTCATTTTTTAAATCACAGCAAAACAATATTATTTTAGAAAAAAGAACTCCGATAAGTAATTATAGGTATACATATTAGATACTCATTAAAGCGCTAGACTGGTATTCCAGGAAGCATAGGGATCCGTTGGTTTGAATTCCACCTAGTGCATAAATTTTTCCTTATTAATTTGAGTTTGTGACCACATAATAATAAGACTCTGAGGGTGAGGTGGTAGAAAATGCTTTGAGCATTAACCTCGCCTGGTGGTTTCTTTCCACTAAAGAGTTTTATTATCATAGTAGATTTTTTGAATTTGGGTTTAACGTCGCTTTTTCCACATGCATGGTGATATCACGACGGGGGTCTTATCAAATTTAATGTGAGTTTTGGCCGTGTCGAGATAGCCCTGCCCCGTCCAAGTTCATGTAAGGTCACGTGATCACTTTGGAGCTCTGTGAGTGGTGGAAATTGATCACGTGACCTTACATCTACATTAGCTTGGACCTAGTACACCTGCCCATCAGTTTTTTTTATGGCTTTAACGTCGCTTTCAACTGCTAGGTCATATTTCGACGGGGGTGTTACCCTCCTTTCGCAGGAAACTCACAAACCTGTGAGTTTCCTCACAACGCAGGAAACTGTGAATCCTACGATTCCAGAGGTCGTGGGTTCGAAACCCGGCCGGGACATGACATGTTATCCTTCCATTTGGGATTTTTACCACATAATAATATTATATCTTGGGCTTACTGCTGGAATAATGGGACTTTAATAGTCCTTATCGGGCAGTATAAATAAGACGATATTATTATCCAATATTATTATCCAAACCTGATACCCACATTAACCTCACCCATTCTAGGTTGGGCCGGGATGCCAGTATGACGAAGTTTTCACCACGCTGGACGTTGCGTAACTTCGGTGATCCCACGAGAACCGGTGCTTGCCACGCGCCATTGACGCAGGCGGGGAGTAACAACAACATACGAGTATTACTGAAACCTGTTTTAGACTTTTTTTCGTGGCCTACCTGTACTATTATTTGCTAGTCCAGTTTTCACCCGTTTATAATAATGTATATCTAACTTGTTGTTGGCTGGAAATGGAGGAAGTTTTGCAAGGCTTATTAACTTGGCAACATAATTTATTAACATAAACTGACTTGCTTAAAGTTGAAATAATTTTAATCAGTAGGTATTACATAAAAACCATGTCTTTCTTAGGTGGCTGATTAAAAAAATATAATAACTAGCCGCGTTGCTGCTAGGACTCCGAATTTATCGAGCCATGGCCGACTTGTAATTAATACAATATAGAAATTATGTATTTTTATTTTTCCACGGTAGTCCAATCGGAGCCCCTAAGATGATGCTACAGTACGAAAGTTAAACTGAAGGTGTATGTATGATTTTATTTGTGGTGAAGCACACACACACACAGTACACACACAAACGAATCATTTTATTTTATTGGATAAACAAAAAAATGTAAATTGAAAAAGGCTTTCTCTTCTCCAACTTCAGTGCTCGATGCTTCAGCCCTTTCCCCATCGGGTCTACTGGATGGTGACGTCATACAGTACGGACACCCAGACCAATGTATCCACACTCAAGTGCCCATCCCTCACTATACCACCCAGTATTGTTTGCCGACGGCCACTTTCGCCCCTCGAAAATCAAACGCCCTCCGCAGGGACTACTTCAAGAATAGTTCGTTCAATGATTGGCCCCCGTATGATACGTCCAAATCTATTTGGGACTTTTTCAGGGTAAGTTTGACACCATTTTTTCCCCCATCTTGTTGGTTGATGGTATACAGGGAGCATTATTAGTATTATATTACTCTTTATTAGGTCAAGATAAAGCACAATAGCTATTTACAGTACAGCACAATGAAATTATAAAGAAAAAATAAATACTCGTAGATTGAACAAAGAAGCAAGAACAAAAAAGAGACTAAAGCTAATTTCCTACCTAAAGGGTGAAATTATTCCCTGTGGCAATCTCTTCCAACCAAACCCTTTTAAGGGAGTACCCAACTACCCAAAGGGAGTACCGAAATACCTATCCCTGGTGCACTGTGGTAGTCATGTGGTTAACGCGCTAGTATGGTAATCCAGGTAGTGTAGGGATCCGTTGGTTCGAATCCCACCCAGTGTATGAATTTTTCTTCATTAATTTGAGTTTGTGACCACATAATAATAATACTCTCATGGTTATGTGGTAGAAAATGCTTTGAGCATTAACCTCGCCTGCTGGTTATCTTCCACTAAGGAGTGTTATTATTATTTTCCCCATCTTCTCGGTTTATGATATACACTATACATATACAGGGAACACCTAACTGCTAACTACCTATCCCTCAGAGGCGTAAATTAGTGGTTACAACTTTACTCTATTGATCCTTAGGTCGGTCGTGGGTTCGATCCTAATTAATACGTACATGTCATAAACAATTCCCTTATTTACGCTTCCAGTGGATTTTCTATGAATTAGATTTAATCTAAGTGGACACTATCTCTTAATACGGGCTATAGTGCGCTGTGATTGGTTGAAACTCCGACTTGAAGGCGTGTTTGGCTTCGCCTAACTTTAATCCTGTTTCATAATGTAGTATTTCAATTTCGTATTTCTAAATTACTTTCTTAAATTAAATACTATCTAATCTCATTCTCTTGTGCTCAAATAAATGTATATATACGAAAAAACACTGCCAATTATGAACACAATACTTCCTCGTGATTGTTCACATTGTATACACGTACACGTGCTACTCAAATAAATGTATATACAATTGTTTGAAAATATTACTGTGTCGCCTGGCAAGCATCACTGACATGTCAGTTAAATAAATATTTAAATAAACGCTTTAATACTTAAATAAATAAAGAATTGCCACCTATCTTGCCCTAACAGTCTAAATAAAGCACTACTATACTTAATATTATATTTATACTTTATTAGGTAAAATATAATATGCAGTACAATACAATGAAATTATAAAGAAAAAATATAAAGATTGAACAAAGAAACAAGATCAAAAAAGAGAACAAAGCTAATGTCCTACCTAAAGAGCGGGATTGTTGCCTGTGGCAATTTCTTAAACCCAACCCTTATACTTATTCTTTCGACACCAGCCCAGGGCGGACTACATCCGGGACCCGAGGACCAGATTCTCCTGGGGACTCTGCGTGCCAGAAAGCTGCTCAGCCGAGGACGTGGAAAGCTCTCTGAATGCGACCCTGGGGGCGGCGTTCAGCCAGCATGACATTGAGTTCCAAGTGAAGCTCAGTCCACTCATGTGCTACTCCGCCAAGGAGGTTGAAACACAGAGGATGCCCGTTCCAGGAAAAGTGTGGCTGTAAGTACGTGGGAGTAACTAATGGACATCAGCCAGAGTCGATGGCGCGTTGAAGCATTAAATGCATTGGTTCTCGTAGGATCACTAAAGTTAAACAATGTCCAGCGAGGTGGAGACTTCGTGATGCTGGCATTCCAGTCCAACACAGACTGGGTGAGGTTAATATGGGTAGCAGGTTTGTGAGTTTCCTGCGAATGGAGGGTAACATCCCCGTCGTAATATGACCATTCAGTTAAAAGCAACCGTGAACCCCCCCACCCCCAAAAAAAAATCGCCTGGTGTAGATACCCAATTACCCATGCTAGGTCCAAGCTCATGTAGATGTAAGATCACGTGATCAATTTCCACCAATCACAGAGCTTCAAAGTGATCACGTGAGATAACATGAACTTGGACCTGGCAGGCACATCTCGACATGGCCAGAATTAACATACATTACCGACCTCAGTAGCTTGATCGATAAGGCGACGGACTTGTGACCTAAGCCGTATTTTTCATTCTAACCAAAGTGGATGCAACTGGAATAGAATGAACTAAACTGGAAGCAAGTCATTTTTTTTTTCTTTTCGAACAGGAAATTTTTCCTCTTCCTTCTTCCAGTTAGGTTAACCAAAATGGAAGTAGAAAAGTCTTGCTTCCAGTTCTTTTATAGGGGTTAAGTCCATTGTTTATCTTTAAAAGTACCGAAACGCATTTTTCTTTCACGAATGTGGTGAAGTTGACCTTGGAATAAAATGGAAATATTTGGAAATATGGAACCTGGAAAAAAAAAATTATCCAAAAGAAAAATACCCCTCTAGAGGTCGATGGTTCGAGTTCCGGTTTAAGCGTGGATCTAATAGAGCGAGTTAGAGGAGTTGTGATATCACGAAAGTATGATAACTTAAAAAATTAACTAGACAGTAAAGCTTGCTTGACAGGGGACTCAATTTTTTCCAAGTATAAATACAGTTTGTAATAATAATAATAATGTTAATGCTTAAAGCATTTCTACCACCTAACCCTCAGAGTCTTATTGTTATGTGGTGATATACTCAAATTAATGAGGAAAAATTCATGCTCTGGGTGGGATTCGAACCAACGGATCCGTACGCTACTTGGATTACCAGACTAGCGTCTTAACCACTTGACTACCAAACAGCTTCCAACACTGGTGGCTGTTATGGAAAGATAGATTGATACTATTTTTTATAGGTAATTATACATAGATACATACATACAATAGTGGTATAATCTGTACCACATTGATAATTTTTTTCACAAGTTTATAAAATGGAGAATTTTGATAAATTTGTTGAATGGTCTTGTTTTTCATAATTTTCAGTTATTCAATTTCATCATTGCTACTTCTGCTGGTCATTGGAACAGCAGTGGATTATCTGAAATCAAGTTCTACTCAAGATGAGAACCATCTCAATTCTTCTAAGACAAAAAAGGAGAGTGTTTTGGGTATGTTCTGGAATTTGTAGAAGGCCACGGGCCGAATCATGAAACAGGATTAGTTAATCTTAGTGAACACTATCCCTTAACTTTCATCTTTACAACAACTATAGAGGTCATATCTAAAGGTTGGGTGGAAGAGATTGCCATAGGCAATAACATCTGTATAATTATATTTTATTAGTTAGGACATCTGTATAATTATATTTTATCTATGTTATCTATGTTGTTTATCTTTTCTTATCTTGTTCATAGTGTTCTAAATTTTGTATTTTAATTTTTATAATTACTTGTTTGTAGGTAGGTACATAGGTTTGTCCTGGGTACTCATAATGAGTTACATAATAATAATAATAATTATAACCGGGCTTTGTAGCTGTATATTAGCTCTGTATCGGAGCTCGGCCAGCCTTCGTGACGGAAAATCTCATTTTAGAATACCTCTCGGTCAGCTGATAAAATCTAAGAGTCGGCTCAGATTTACTAATCCTGTTTCATAATACAGCCCTTAAAGAAATGATTATTATGAGTTGGGTATAAAATAATCACGCTCGTGCGTATAAAATAATCAAGCTCTTGTCAAGTAGCACGTGCGAGCCGGCCTATATTAACACGAAACAGAGTTTGTATGTATTTTGATTAATTGTTCTCCTTCACTGCCCATTAACTTTTAGCATTTTTTATTTAATATTCTTAATAGAAAGATAAAGCGTTTTTTTATATGAATAATTATATTTAAATATTTACAAAATGGCAATAAAAAATTTCGAATTTTTTTTTTGCCTTTTATTCTCTGCCATTCACTGCCTTCTGCCTAATTTCCAGAGTCGACCCTCTTGATCTTCTCCTTCATTCGCAATTGGAACCGACTCTGCTCGACCCAGGCTGAAGATGAGATCTCCATCCTCCACGGCATCAAGTTCCTGACAATGAGCTTCGTCATCATGTTCCATAGACTCATAATTGGAATTGCGTTCGCTCAGAATTTGTCCATCCTTGAAGAGGTATGTTCCATAGACTCATAATTGGAATGAAGCCAGGCACGCGCCGGTATGGCTGCAAGTCCTGCGCTCAAATTTCTCAATTTTCAACATCAAAATTTCAAGTAAATGAATGTAAAAAGGAAATACAGTCCAAACTATCCAAGATATATGAAGTATATTGTGAATGACACGGGCGTGACATGAAGAAACAAAAGACTGAATAGAAGAATAATACAATTATTACAGAGAGTAAAGAGGAAGTTAGAGGAAATATTTTATTTGTAAAATTATTATAGGAATCTTTCCTTATGATAGACTAAAGAAAGTAATAAAAAAGGCAAAATAGTTTGCGAAATAATAATAAAAAAATAATTGGAATTGCGTTCGCTCAGAATTAGACCATCTTAGACAGAATTGGACAAAAACTGTTAGCGTAATGGGACTTCCTGTCTCGAGCCGACAGTCTAAATAAAGAATAAAGCACTACTATACTACACCATACTATACTATCTTTGAAGAGGTAAAAGTTACCATATTTGTGTTAATCACTCAAACTAGCTCTACTAAAAAAATAGTAGTGAGTTAGCGCGCTAGGCATTGCTAGAATTATCTCTAAAAAAACATTATCTCTAGAATGATAAAAAAAAAAAAAAAAAAAAAAAAAAAACATTATCTGAAATATCTCAATGGGGACCATATTGCAGAGAAGCAATAAAACTAGTGAAGATTCTTGGCACAAAAATAACTGCCATAACAGGAGAACCTAGAGCCCGCAGTTTCTTCATGCAGATCAGCATAGACATCCAGAGAGGAAACGTGGGCTCAGTGGTTCTGTCATGGGTACAATGCCACCATGGACGAGATATTTTACTGATAGGTTATCCATTGAATTTCATGTATCAAATATAATTTTCTGTCGAAATAATTTGAAGATACAGGGAGTAGACCAGCAGTCTGACTGGGGGACTATAAACAGAGAGTAGACCAGCATTGGCTCGGTTCTGCCCTTGTCAATTATTAGCCTCCTTGTAAAGACAGTGGTAGAAGTTCTGATTCATTCCTCCACTGTCTGGCTACCATCGTTCATGATGACCCCACCTTTTATGATGAAACAATTGGCTTTAAAAAAGAAAGAAAAAAAAAGCCAAATGTTTTCTATTTTCAAATTATTTCGATGTTTATTTGTTTTACCAAGAGTTGTGTATAATTATGAGTTTTTCCTGAAAACTTAAATAAAAAAAACTCCTGAAAACTTAGAGTTTTTCCTGAAAACTTAAAGTATTTCATAATTTTATGATAATTTATCTCTAAAAAACGTATTGAAATGCGTATTGGTCGATGATTTATGTATCATCATCAGATACTCCACAACACAAAATACTTCCTGCTGAATGCCTCCACCCAGATGTTGGACGTCTTCTTCTTCCTGTCAGGCTTCCTGTTGGCCTCCGTCCTGATTAAGAAACGAGTGATGAACCAGATGCCATCCATGCCATATGTTATTGTCTATCGAGCTCTGAGGTGAGTTTTTTTTTTAATATAGGTACCTAAACTACCTAATAATAATAATAATTATAACAATCTTTAGTGTTGAAGGTAACCACCAGGCGAGATTAATGCTCAAAGCATTTTCTACCACCTAACCCTCAGAGTATATTATTTTGTGGTCACAAACTCAAATTAATGAGGAGAAATCATGCACTGGGTGGGGTTCGAACCAACGGAGCCCTACACTACCTGTATTACCAGACTAGCGCGTTAACCACTTGACTACCAGTGCACTTATTGTTTCACATCCTTTTTTTTGTAAGAACATGTTGTTCTTATAATTTTTTCGTATCTTTCATTGTTTAGCCACAACCGCCAAACGCCGCCAAATGGCGGCCGTCATTTTCGGCACCGAATTTTTCAAAAGTTTCGTGCTGCCTCCTCTATATATTTATGACCACTGTACTGAATTTCAAAGCTCTAGCTTATGCCGTTCTTGAGATAATATATTGTGTTTACAGACAGACACACGGACCAATTGGCTGAAACTTTGGATTTAGGCGCTAGACACCTTGAAACGTGTTTTGACACTGAAAACTGACTATCGAAAATTTTGTGTGATTCCATTAAAAAAAACACTGGCAATTATGGACACAATACCTCCTCGTTTCATATTGTATACACGTACACGTGCCAATTTTGAGATTTTATGCTAAATCACTTGTATCACCAAAACTGCTAAACCGATTTTCTTCAAATTTGTTTTATATGGTAGAATACTATTTTACCTACATTCTAGATTCTACAGAAAATTCTGTATCGGCCAGTAGTGGACCTTATTTTTTGAATTTTTTATCCAAAATGCATATACTTACAAAATTTCATCAAAATCGGGTGTACCGTTCACGAGATATAAGCGTTTAAGTAAAAATTTAGTGGTCAGGCGCATGGTCTCTTTCACCCAGAACCGCTTGTACAAATTTGATAAATTTAAAATGGGACCATCTACAGAACGTCTCCTATAATATGTGGGCAAAATTTCATCAAAATCCGTTGAGTAGTTTCCGAGATTTGTGCGTTACAAGAATATTTTTAACAGACCGACGGACCGACAGACCAACGGACCGACAGACCGACAGACGGACAACGTCCAAAAATATGAAAAAAATTGAAATAGGAGCAAAAAATATTTTTTTTTATAAAAACGAACACAATACTTCCGATGTCTAATATTAGAAATTTATCGGAAGTAATAAATACTTTTTATTAATAGTTTATATAGTCCTCCAGCTCTGGCTGGAGGACTATAAATAAAGAGTAGGCCAACATTGGCTTGGTTCTGGGGGGCCCTTGTCAATTATTAGCCTCCTTGTAAAGACGGTGGTAGAAGTGCTGAGTCATTCCTCCAATGTCTGACTACCATCGTTCATGATGATGCCACCCTATGATGATGATTAATAGTTTGGTTCTTAAATATGAATGTAGGTAAAAGGAAATTTCATTAATTTATATTCTCAAAACACACAGGATCTATCCCATCTACCTGATAGCTATATCTTTTACATTGTGGGTGCAACCCTTTGTCAACCAAGGCCCTCAATGGAAGCTGTATGCAGAGTCAGACAGTCAGGCGTGCAAGAAATACTGGTGGCACAACCTGCTCTTCATTTCCACTTTGTTTGAGAATACAGATTGGGTAAAAGATTTTAAATTTAATTTATTTTTTATTGACGGGTCAAGCCCAATGTACATTGGTTACATAAAACAATATAAAATTAATACAAATAATATAAATAAGAAAACACAGTAAGACAATTTATCACAAGAAAAGCTGATTTTGATTTTTTAATTTGGGTTTAATGTCGCTTTCAATTGCATGGTCAATGGTCATATCACGACGGGGGTGAAAACTGCTACCCACATTAACCTCACCCAGCCTAGGTTGAGCCGGAATGCCAGCATCACGAAGCCTTCACCTCGCTGGACGTTAGTTAACTTCGGTGATCTAACGAGAACCGGTGCATTCAACGCGCCATCGACGTTGCGCTGGCTCGTTGATAACTTTAAGATAAGTAGGTACCAAGAAGGAGTGAAATGAAAACAGTTTGTTATTTAATGTAGGAAACGCAGAGAAAAGTTGTTCTCTCGATGATGAGTTTTAAAATCCTTCGGTTTACTATTAAAAAAACCTGGTGTAAACATCACACAACTTTCCTTATCCCCCAAAAAGAAGTCTAGTTCCGCCACTGGTGACTCAACGGTAATAGATAGCTAAAAGTCAATGCCAAATTCGTAATCAGCACCTCAAAGTTATTGGATTTCACATGTCACAACCCCCATCTAGGATGAATAATAAAAAAGTCAGTCAAAGCGGCCCCACCAAAATACCGGTGAATTGGGGACCAAGTCCAAAAAGTTCAAGATATCAAAAAATGATCAGAATAGACCCCTATTATTTTTTTAAACTAAGAAAATGTATTGTTGTTCATCAACATTTTTGTATCTTTAACCAATTCAAAGAAGCGGCGCTTGCGACCAATACTTGCGGGCCTGCGGCCACAAAATGCGGCCGATAAAATTAATTTCCATACCAAATTTCAAGTTTGTAGCTCTTACCGTTCTTGAGATATCCTGTTCACACACAGACAGACAGATAGACAGACAGATACCAGGACCAATGGCTGAAAACAACTTTTTTTGTATCCTGAGGCTATGATTCGTTCAGAAATGTGAAAAACTGGGTTGGTCAAATTATTATAGGATAAGGAAAGTAAAAAAGTTTACAGAGCAACTGAAACAAATTCGAATTATTGGAAATTTGAAGCTGACTAATTAGACAAAATTATTGGTCAAACTGCCATAGGATACTGAGCCGAATTATAAAACAGGATCAAGTCCAGATTAACCTTCTGCGGGGCCCCCTAACCCCGCCCCCTCCCCTCCTCAATTTCAATTAATCACTACCCTGGAAAATGTCTTGGAAACTTGGAAACGGTTACAAAATATTATTTGTAAGGAACTTGCAGTCCCTTTGAAAGCACCGCAGACGACTTTTTAATCTCGCCTTATATGTCAGCCCAAAAAATGCCTGAATATTCCAGCAGTAAGCCCAAGACATATTATTAAGTGGTAAAACTCCCAAATGGGAGGATAACTAGAATTTTTTTATGTATTATTTATAAATTAATATACTTTATATATTTTCTTTCGTTGTAGAAAGGTCATACTATTGTATTCTAAATTCTTCGGTTCACAGTGCATGCCTATATCCTGGTTCCTGAGCACAGATTTCCAACTCTTCATTGTCAGCCTCATCATCATATATGTGGCCGAGAGATTCCCAAAACACCGGTCAGCCATTCTGGCGACAGCATTTATCGTGTCATATGTTGTGCCGTCCCTTGTTATCTACGTTTCCAATGCGGATAGTTACTGGAAGATGAAAGTAAGGTAATTAAAAAATGTACCAAAAAATCTGGTGTAAACATCACACGACTTTCCTTATCTCCCAAAAAGGAGTCGAATTCCGCCACTGGTGACTGAACGGTAACAGATAACTAAAAATCAATGCCAAATTCGTGATCAGCACTTCAAAATCATTTAATTTGATATGTCACAACCCCCATCTAGGATGAATAATAAAAAAGTTAGTCCAATCGGGTCCCCCTACAATACCGGTAAATTGGGGCCGGTTTCCAAAAAGTTAAAGATATCAAAAAAATGATCAGAGTGAACCCCTATTATTTTTTTAATCTGAGAAAATGTTGTTCTCGAACTTTTTTTGTATCTTTAACCAATTCAAAGAAGCGGTGCTTGCGGCCAATATTTGCGGCCCTGCGGCCGCAGAATGCGGCCGATTTCAACCAAAAGTTTCATGGTTCGTCTGATGTATAAAATTAATTACCATACCAAATTTCAAGTCTCTAGCTCTTACCGTTCTTGAGATATCCTGTTCACACACACACAGACAGACACACAGACAGACGCACGGACCAATGGCTGAAAACCACTTTTTTGGTATCCTGAGGCTATGATTCGTCCAGAAATGTGAAAAGCTGGGTAGGTCAAATTTTCGACGAATACAATACTTTCCTTATTATAGGATAAGGAAAGTAAAAAAAAACTTAAAAAATATACCTCATTATCATTATTTTCCGAGGTGTTCAATATTTATTATTTATTTTTAGCCAGCATCGATGCGTGTTGAATGAACCGATTCTCGCCAAATAGAAAATGGCGGCCACCATGCTATTATTATTATTAATAGACACTACTAGATATAAAAAGACATAATTATGTACAATTCAAATAATTCTTATGAGAATAAAAAAAAATGGAAACAATATATATATAATAAAAAGGAAAAAGAATAGAAGAATATATATATATATAAACATATATTATGTCCTAACTAAAGGGCGGGGTTATTGCCTATGGCAATCTTTTCTACCCAAATATCAGCATGGTGGACGCCATTTTCTAATGAGGAAATGCTTCATATAAGATGCACAGAGAGCATTGGGATTTCTTGATCTATTTTATTTTTTTATTGTTATTATTATTAATCAACAATTTTGATCAAACTTTTTTACAATTTTTATATACAGGTACAAAGAAAGGGTATAATTAATTAAAGGTAAACAAAGTCTGATCAAGGGTGGTGATAATGTCTTTGACATTCTCTTTTGCACCACCGTTTCGAAACCTATGAGGATTAGTTATTCTAATCCTGTTTCCTTATTCGACCCTAAGAGTTCATTAACTATCCAGGTTTTCTTGTTCCAGTGACATCAAAGACTTGGGCCACGCGCCTTATATTCGCCAGATCTACGTCAAGTTCTACATGCGAGCTCCCTCCTACGTCACAGGCGTCTGCTCCGCCTACCTGGTCCATGCAGCCTTGAAGAAGCCTTTCAGTCTCTCGGGCGTAAGTTTCTAGAAATTCAATATCGTGCTCAGATTTACATTTCAGGCGAAATTAATAGACAAAATGCATGTTTTTTTTTTTTTTTTTTTTAAAGATGAGAGTTTCACAGCCTTTTATATTTCGTAGCCATGAAACAGGAGCTACTGTAGACGCTTGTGGTCTGTGTTGTAGCCTGCCCATCCCGTAGTATGCCTCCCCTCTGATGGGCGAGAAGTGACATAATACTTCCCATGTAGGTGCTGGGTCAACACGAGCGCACCGGAAGGTATCCCTCACAACCAAATGTAACCAAATTTTGAGTACAAATTTTTTGTCGGCTCGGGTGATTGAACCCGGGACCTTCCGCATGACAAGCGAGTGCTTAACCACTGAGCTAATCGCACTGTTTGGTCCACAAATGGCGTCTTTTGGAATGTCCTCGGAGACTGACTGTCACAAAAATGGAATAGACTCCCCAGGAACAATAAATTATAGACTGGATCCGAGCCCGAATTCAAAAAGTCATCATCAGGGCATCTAGCATTATCAGAGCAGACCGAACCAGATTTCGTTCTAGGGAAAGTCTGATAGGTTTAGGTTATGAAGATTTCTAAGACCAGGGCACAAATGTAAAAATGCTTATTGATATGTTGATTATTTTAAATATAATTAACTGTCTGGTTTTCTCTGAAAAACCTATAATCCTGTAAACAAAATAATCTAATCAATTCTTTTTCATGGTTTTGAGCACCATCCTTAAAAAATTCAAAGCTCCGACAGTCATTTTTATTTATTTTATTTATAAACAATTGGATCAAGCTTTATTTACATTTTTTTATTTACAATGAACATAATAATAAGTTATGAAATAAATATAAACAAAGCCTTGATACCTTCGGCATTCTCTTCCACACTACCCTTCATTTAGTCATGTTTCATATTAGATATCGGAAGTATTGTGTTCATTTTTTTGTATTGTGTTCATTAAATGGTTGGGTGGAAGAGATTGCCACAGGCAATAACGCCGCCCTTTAGGTAGGACATTAGCTTTATTCTCGTTTTTGTTCTTGTTTCTTTGTTCAATCTATTTATTTTTCCTTTATAATTTTACTGAATATATTGTAATACTTTGTCTTACCAAATAAAGCATAATTTATGTACTTACCTATAGTGATAATATTTTTTGTAAAAATGGAAACTAAAAAATATTAAATAAATATTTTCCCCACTAAAATATCACCATTTTATTGGGTAGCACAGAATTGTAGAACGTTTCCGTATCTTTAATATCCCAAACTTATATCTTTACCTGTTGTGCTCCGATATACAAAAAAAACACCTCTTTACTTTACTTATCCTATATATTTGTTTTTGAGAGTATAATTTACAATTTAAAATGAACATAAAATAAATTGTATCATAAGTAAATGTGCTGGTTTGTTTTACTGACGTGATAGAGAAGGTACCCAGTGGTATCACTCTAATCTAATATACAGGGTGATTCAGAAAAGTACCGTCAAACGTTAACCACATATTCTATGGGCTAGTTAAGGAGGGGTCAACTCTATAAAAGAAAGTGCGCAAATGCCTCCTAACGGAGGTACACGCCCCTTAAGGTGTTTTTAAACAATCGAAATTTTCATTTTACGGCTTACCTATTTGGGATATCGCAATGTGGTAAAAAAATCACCTTCAATACTAGATAGCACCTTTCTTTTGGCACAAAATTTAACAGCATTCTAATGTCAGGGGCGTTCTCAGGAGGGTCAGATGGTAGAAAAAAGGTTCTAACTTTTTAGTCGTTGCTTGTACTTGAATTTGGTTTTCACCTTATTAAAACGTCTGTCATTGTCTACAAAAATGTTCTGAATAATTTTTTTCTCAAACCAACACAAACGCTTGAAAATCGAAATTGAAGGGCTTAAGCCGAAATAAGATTTACAGCAAATGTTCCACATGGGCTCCTCTGGCTTCAATGCAGACCTTTATTTATTTTTAAATAATGTTATTGGCTGTTAATGTTATTATTGTTATTACCTATGTTATTATTGTTAAATAATGAATTGGCTGAAAATTCTTGTTCTAAAATTGTATGCTTGTTGCATAGGTTTCAAAACTTTATGCGGTTTTAAAATCTTCAATTTCAATTTTCAAGCTTTTGTGTTAATTTGAGGGAAAAATTATTCAGACCATTTTTGTAGACAATGACATAGGTTTTAAAATGGTGAAAACCAAATTCAATTACAAGCAACGACTAAAAAGTTAGAACGTTTTTTCTTCCATCTGACCCTCCTCAGACCGCCCCTGAAATTGGAATGCTGTTAAATTGTATGCCAAAAGAAAGGTTTCATCTAGTATTGAGAGTGATTTCTTTACCATATCGCGATATCCCAAATAGGTAAGCCGTAAAATGAAAATTTCGATTGTTCAAAAACACCTTAAGGGGCGTGTACCTCCGTTAGGAGGCATTTGCGCACTTTCTTTTATAGAGTTGACCCCTCCTTAACTAGCTCATAGAATATGTGGTTAACGTTTGACGGTACTTTTCTGAATCACCCTGTATATATTTTTTTAATTACAGATTCAAAAGCTCTTTCTGTTCATCATTTTCTTTTCGGTTCAAATGCTCGTGTTCTACGTCGGTTCCCTGTTTCTGCTCCCCGCGCATGCGTACAACGTATGGGAGCATGTGGCTTTTGCACCTATCATGAGGTGGACCATGGCCAACAATGTATTTCTCCTCATCCTGATTCACGTGTGTACTGACCTTGGTGGGTATTCTTTTCCACAGAATAATAATAATAACTTTTTTTAGTGGAAGGTAACCACCAGGCGAGGTTAATGATCAAAGCATTTTCTACTACCTAACCCTCAGAGTCTTATTATTATATGGTCAAAAACTCAAAGTAATGAGGAATAATTCATGCATTGTGGGTGGGATTCAAACAGAAGGATCCCTACGCTACCTGGATTACCAGAGTAGCGCCTTCACCTCTTGTCTACTAATGCACGGTAACCAATGCCTATTTGATTTAGTTCCAGGTACAAGCCTGTTTCATAATTCGGCTCTAAGCCCTAAAGGCCGAATCAAACTTCATACGCTGATGATGACGTCGAACATTTTATTTATTTAGAAACTCTTTATTAATAGATAATATATATACAGACAAATAATGGTATAAAAATAAATATAAATATAAAAATTCACAATATCTATTAATAATAAAATAAAAAAAATAAACAAAATATATAAATATGTCCTAACTAAAGGGTGGGGTTATTGCCTATGGCAATCTCTTCCACACAACCCTTATTGTAACATTGTAAATTGTAAGGTGATACGCGCGCACTCCCTATCCTTATACCATTAAGGGTTGGGTGGTAGAGAATACCCTGCCCTTTACGTAGGACATTAGCTTTATTCTCTTTTTTGTTCTCGTTTCTTTGTTCAATCGATTTATTTTTTCTTTGTAAGTTCATTGTATTTACTGTATATATTTTACTTTGTCTTACCTAATAAAGCATAATATAACTATAATATTATGAAGATTTATGATACTTGTCTGTGACGTGTCTGTTAGACACGCTGACTTTGAAGCACTGTATTCGTTAAAAAAAACAACATCTGCGCTTTAGATCCATATATATTATCTTTTTGTTTTGTTACTCTTTAATTTAGATATTTTCTAAAATAAAATTAAAAGAATTGTCATCATTATTTCTACTCTAGGAGTGGTGTCCAAGTTTCTGTGCCACCCTGTATTCACCCCCCTGGGTCGTGTCACCTTCCACATGTACCTGGTCCACTTCTACGTCATAACCTGGGATGTCTTCAGCCTCTCCTCTGCGCCACACTATAGCGCCTTCACCTTTGTAAGTCCTGTCAATTTATGAATGAGAGATTTAATTTACTTCCGAGAAATTTCTAATATTAGAAATTGGAAGTATTGTGTTCGTTTTTGTAAAAATAAATATTTTTTTGCTCCGATTTTATTTTTTTCATGTTGCTGGACGTTTCATAACCTCCTGAGCAACTTTGGTTTTGTGTCCGTCTGTCGGTCCGTCGGTCTGTCGGTCTGTTAAAAATATTCCTTGTAACGCGCAAATCTGGGAAACCACTCAACGGATTTTGATGAAATTTTGCACACATATACATAGAAGACGTTCTGTAGATTCTCCCATTTTAAATTAATCAAATTTGTACAATGCGCCTGACCACTAACTCTTTACTTAAACGCTTATATCTCGTGAACGGTACAACCGATTTTGATGAAATTTTGTATGTTTATGCATATTATTGTTTTACACGGGCTGTTTATATTTATTTTTTAATTTTAATTTATTATAATTTAACTCTTATATTTAAGAAAATCCGAAAATTTGGACAAAAAGGTCAAAAAATAAGGTGCACGACTTGCCGATACAATTTTTTTGTAGAATCTAGATTGTAGAAAAAACGATATTCTACCATATAAAACAAATTTGAAGAAAATCGGTTAAGTCGTTTTGGAGATACAAGTGATTTGGTATAAAATCTTAAAATTAGCACTTGTATACAATGTGAAACAATCTTGAGAAAGTGTTGTGCCAATAATTGGCAGTGTTTTTTTGTTGTATTTCTTCAAAAATAAATTTGAAGAAAATCGGTTAAGCCGTTCTGGAGATACAAGTGATTTAAAATAAAAACTCAAAATTGCCTCGTGTACACAATGTGAACCAATCACGAGGAAGTATTACGTCCATAATTGACAGTATATTTTAATTTGGGTTAAACGTCGCTCTCAACTGCTTGGTTATATCACGACACGAGGGTGTTACCCTGCATACGGAGGAAACCCACAAACCTGCTACCCACATTAACCTCACCCAGCCTTAGTTACGTAGGAATGCCAGCATCAAGACGACTTCACCTCGCTGGACGTTGCTTAACTTCGGTGATCCTATAAGAACCGGTGCATTCAACGCGCCATCGACGTTGGCTGGAGATTTTCTTTGATGATGTTCTAGTATACATCTGTTTTTTTTTGTACGCATGTTGGAAAAGATCGCGGGTTCGAAACCTAGCCGGGACATGACCTAACGTGGTTACAAAAGGGCGTTCTTCCTTTTGTAACCACAAAGTGTTGTTTTTGAGAAATATCAATAGTTAGTGTATGAAAATATTGTTTCATCCATTATGTATAGCAAAAGTAAATAGGCATTGGTTACTGGGCATCAAGTGGTTAAGGCGCTAGTCTAGAAATCCAGGTACTGTAGTGATCCGTTGGTTCGAATTCCACCCAATGCAGACATTTATCCTCATTAATTTGATTAAATGACTACATCAATAGTTAGGTGGTAGAAAATGTTTTAAGTATTAACCTACAGAGTATTTTGATTAATATCCTCCTATTTGGGATTTTGACCACATAATTATAAGTCTTGGGCTTACTGCTAGAGGACGCATTAGTGCTACTTGGGCAGTATAAATTAAGTGTAATACCTATTATTATGTAACAAAACTAAAGTATTTCTTTTCTTCATCTATTTCAAAAAAATTGTGTTTCAGATACTAAGATGTTGCGGAGACATATCTCTGACCCTTTTGCTATCTCTGGGCACCACACTGCTCATAGAGTCTCCTATTGGAATCATGAGGAAGAAGTTGTTGAGAATGTAAAAAATGAAAGGTGGTTGTTATGGTAGCCAGCTTGGCTACAGCAGAGGGAGGGAGTGTTGGTCTAAAGTCAACTCCAGTGGAAAATTTGGCTTGTCCTGAACCACATGTTTCTATGTGCGATCAACCATAGTGAGAAGTTGGGATTTTTCCTTATAAGCCATTAAACCCTTGGGAAATGCTAGAGGGCAGGAAGACGGCTTTTACAGCTTCTTTATCTCTCACTCTCTCTCTCTCTCTCTCTCTCTCTCTCTTTCTCTCTCTCTCTCTCTCTCTCTCTCTCCACTAGTGAGACACTGGTCTTCTCCCTGTTGAACGCCCCCCAACCAGACTGTTGGGTACATAGAAGGAACGTATAGAGTGGACTGTAATTTTGTTTAGCCGCTGGTTTATCTACACGAAAAAAATTGTGGAAAAGTGGAAAGGAGGTTTCTTACAGGGAATAGATTGGAGACCGACGAAGTGTACGAGGAAATTCGTTTATGAGCTTGTTTTTGATGGACAGCATTTACTCGGACACCGTTCACACGAGTACGCGGTACCAAACACAGACAATGCAATGGAATATGGTCGGATGCTGTGATGGGGTCAATACAAGATCATTCACTGTGGCTTTGCATTTTCGTATTTCCTTGTGTATACAGGGTGTCCCACCAAAGATTTCCTTGTGTATACAGGGTGTTCCACCAAAGATGGATTACTCATCCCTGACGGAGTTTTTTAAGTGTGGGTTATTTTTTTTACTCAATATGTTTTATATTTTATTTTGTATAATTTATATTATATTACTATTCCCAAATACTATTTTGGTTGAAAGCACAAGGACAAATGTCAATAATAAGAGCAGTTGGGTTGAGAATAAGAGGAGCAAGGAGGCTCATAAGAAGCTTACCCTACGAAGATGGAGCGGGGATGTCTCATTTTATGAATAATTATTATTTTTATTTTATGATGAATGAGTGTGTTAAATATTAATAAAAAGTATAAATTAGGTAAAAAAAAGTAGGTATTACCTATAATATTAAAAATAAAAACAAATTATATTACTTAACGCAACAAATTAACATATAAATCCCTCGTCGAAAGTTTTAGACATGGTCTTAAACTTGTGTCGACTGAGAAGGTAATATCACAAACTGAGGGAAAAAAGTATCTTGATTGGAGTGGTTTGATATTTCAAATCAATGTTTACATTGTTTTATTATATTGGTAAAATTTTATTCTCCATGGGACATTTTGGCCGCTCAGGAAGTCCCCCCGGGGTTAATCGGAATTGAAAGATAAATCAAATCATTTGAGGTATCAAGTTAAAGGTCTTGATGGACTGATTGATAATTATAATTTATATGTAAAAATTGTTTTATTCGGTCCCAGGTGCCACATTCTGGCAACTTAGGCATCTCAGTAAATGAAGAATAACTAATCATTTCGGTTTCAAATGAAAGGTCTTGATTAGCTGATTTTAATGTTTATATATGAAAATATCCGGACTGAGAAAGATTTCTTTGGCATGGCAATCCATAAAACTTAATTAGCGTTTCAAGTTATATCCTACTGCATCTAATTTTCTCTGTATTTCTTAATAAATAAATAATAACAATGTTAATGTATGTCACATTGTCATTAATATTAAGTAACATTTTCAACCTATGATAATAATAAAACTCTTCAGTGGTAGTTTACCACCAGGCGAGGTTAATGCAACATATATTATCTAAGTAAAACTTAGATAGAAATCATGTTTGTGATGACACTTAGCAAGGAAAAACATAAATAAGTGGAAAAAAATGTATAATGCGAGCGCAGAGAAATAGAAAGCGAGGGGACAAAGGTGTTCTCAATATGATATAATTTATTTTTTGATTTTTGTACTAATTCTTTTCATTGGGCGTTCTTCCTTCTGTAACCACGAAGCGCTGTTTTTGGGGGATATCTTGTTCACAAACAGGCACAAACTCTAAAACGGCACTGAAAATTGACTTTTGGGTAATTCATTATTTCTATCCTCCTGAGACCTGAATGTGCTTTTAAAAGTACATAAGACAACTTCACTTCACACTACTATCTTCTCTCAAAAACCGTCAGGAATTTTTGAAAATTCCATGTACTTTTAAAGTATGCCAGGTCTTAATCAGTACTTTCTTGAATACATGCCGAGGACTCAAGCAGTATCTGTCTTATGTACTTTTAACAGTACATCCAGGTCTAAATCAGTACTTTCGGAAAAACATGCCCAGGTCTCAGGAGGCTATAGGATAAAGTAAAAAAAAACAACAACAACAACGGCGGACTTGTATAACCTGGAGGTCGGTGGTTCGAGTCACAAGATAGGATTTTAAAAGAATGAGTAACTGTGACATCACGAAAAACAAATATAATATGAGAACTTTTTTTTCCTAAGTGCGCGGACAGAACGGAGACCTACACCCTGAACCCTGGACAAGCCACATTTACACCATTGGTCACATCAGTGGATGGCGTTCTGGCTCCTCAGTTCAATTCCTTCATCTGAACACTGAGCGAGAGATTGGCTGACAAATGAAGTAAACCAATCACTACCAGCTCTTTTTTTAATTGATTTAATATGTTACCCTCCCATGATTTTATGTCTTGGGCTTACTGCTGGAATAATGGACTTTAATAGTCCTAATCAGGCAGTATAAATGAGGCGAAATTATTATCTTCTATTATTATTAATATAATTATTTCATTTGATATAGTATATGAATTTAATTTAATATATTATATAATCAATTTAATTTTGGAGAGAGAACGTAAAACATTTATTTAAAAACACTTTACAATTGGTGCCACATGGGCACTTGCCCAAATGACACAGTATACCTACAAGATTTTTTTTTTTTTCTTTCTTTTTCTTCCTTTCATGTTCTTTGATACAAGTGGTTGTATTACATTTGTGATAATATTCTCACAAGTTACATTAGTGAGAATATTATCAGAAATTAAGGTGATAATAATGTTTTATTAATGTTAATTATATCAATTTAATTTATTATATCACAACCATATTAGGATGGGTGAGAGTAAGACTAGCAGTGGCAATACAATACAGCATGCAGCTGGTCTGTGTGTCAGAGGAGTGAGGAGAAGATGGAAGACATGGGATGGATAGCTGGGTTGCAAGACTAGCTGTGGCAATACAGCGTGCAGTTAGTCTGTGTGTCAGAGGAGTGAGGAGAAGATGAAAGACATGGGATGGATTGATGGGTTATGAAGATGGAATAGATGCGTGGAAAAAAACTGATACATCATTTTATTTTATTTTAGAAATTTTAAGATTATTATTAATATGTAAATGCATTTCTGTTTTCTTTGTTATTCAATGTAAGCACCCACCGAAAATCGTCTATATCAAGATGTAGGTACCAGGGTCTGGGGTCTAGGGTCTAGGGTCTAGGGTCTAGGGTGTATTAGGGTCTAGGGTGTAGGGTGTAGGCCAGGGTCCTCGTTGTGGCCGCCTGCTAAGAAACCGCCGGCCGCTGCGTCCACTGGTTACTGAGCTGGGTCATCGGGCACATAGTAATGCAGATACGAACCATCGGGATATGTGACACGACGGAATCTCATGGATTGGATTCGGTTTATCTCGTCAAGAGACAAAGGACACTGTTTAGCCTCTTCTAAAGAATAGCCCATTCCGAAGAGTTCGATCAGAGAAAGAGTTGGTTCATTCGAAGGAGCCGGATCAGCGGGATTCTCATCAGGAGCAGCATTGCGATTAAGGTCGCTGCTTCTGTTACCAAATTCGTCGCGACCCGACCTGCCGGAAAATAAATGAACACACAGAAAGTTATGAAACGTCCAGAAGTATGAAAAAAATTGAAATCGGAGCAAGGAAATAATATTGTTATTTTTACAATTTTTTCGCAAGTAATAATCAATATTGATCTGGGCAGATAAGCGGCTACCGATCACTTGTGCCAAGTTGGGGCAGCATCCGATTCCACCAAATGTTACCTGAAAATGAAACAGGTGTGTTCTAATAATAATAATAATACTCTTTAGTGGAAGGTAACCACCAGGCGAGGTTAATGCTCAAAGCACTTTCTACCACCTAACCCTCAGAGTCTTATTATTATGTGGTCAAAAACTCAAATTAATGAGGAATAATTCATGCACTGGGTGGGATTCGAACCAACGGATCCCTACGCTACCTGGATTACCTCGGGGATGTCGAGGTAATCCAGTCTATTCTCATGCACTGAAAATCCAACACATCTGACCAGCTCAGATCTGTGGTCTCATCCAATAGAGGTCGCAAACTTCCTGGACCTACCAAAGAAGGAAGAAAAGGATGTTGATGTATAGCTCAAAGGGGAAACGTCGCTACAACAACAACAACAACAACCTTTATTACCAGACTAACGCGTTAACCACTTGACTACCATGTTGTACTCCGTCAAGCTCAATTCTGAGTTCCTTGCCTAGGTCCGAATTATGAAAAGTAAAGTAATATCACTCTCAAGGTCACGTGGAACCCACATTCTGTCACCTTTTTTAGTAGCTACCTTCCACGAAATGGTCCACACAATACTGTATAACATGCCCATTTATTTGTTAAACCAGCACTTAATAGGAATATATTGTTTCACTT
>CM044962.1:1030863-1053456 GCA_024516035.1 Bactericera cockerelli | reverse complement strand
CATTAATGAGGGAAAATTCAGGCATTGGGTGGGATTCAAATCAACGGATCCCTACGCTACCTCGATTATCAGACTAGCGCTTTAACCACTTGACTACCAGTGCACGGTATTTATAATTACAATGATTGACATGGTAAACAAACTCATACTTGATAGGTATTAGGACTCTTCTATATTTTAGTCCGGTTTATGTGGCAGCACCCGAAAAACATTTTCCCATCGGCCCCGCCTGATTCCGAGAAATTTCTAATATTAGAAATCGGAAGCATTGTGTTCGCTTTTGTAAAAAAAAAAATATTTTCTCTTTTTTCTCCTATCTAAAAAGTTCTTTTTCAAAAGTTCCAGTTTGTAGCGCAATTTTTTTTTTTTAATTTGGGTTTAACGTCGCTTTCAACTGCATGGTCAAATTACGACGGGGGTGATACCCTCCATACGCAAGAAATTCTCAAACCTGCTACCCACATTAACCTCAGCCAGCCTGGGTTGGGCCCGAATGCCAGCATACCGAAGTCTTCACCTCGCTGGACGTTCCTTAACTGCGATGATCCTACAATAATCGTTGCATTCAACGCGCCATCGAAGCCGCAATTTTACACATGATATCTGTAGACGGTGCACTGGTAGTCGGTTAAAGCACTAGTCTGGTAATCCAGGTAGCGTAGAGATCCGTTGGTTCGAATCCCACCCAGTGCATGAATTTGAGGTTAATGTGGGGTACGATTCCCAGCAAATGGAGTGTAAAACCCCCGTCCTAATCTAGGAATTTAAATCAAATAAAATCGTTGCATTAGGAAGGGCATCCAGCCGAAAAAAACATGTGCCAAAACCAACCAACCTCAACCATGAGGTTGAACAACGTCGACCCTGCTCAAGCGGGATAAGACAGAGTAAAAGAAGAAGAAGATAAAATCAATGAATACTATAAAAGTGAAATTTTTATTACATAATATAATTATAAGAAATGAACTTGAACCTTTTCTTTGTACATTTGATTGAAAAAAGCTTTTAGTAACTTTTACTCAAAGTGTGTTCAAAATGTTCTTTTGTAAAGTTTACAATATACATATACATAGGTACCATATTATATTGTAACATGTTCCTCATAAATAATATTTCAATATACTTTATGGTTAATGTGAAATGTACATGAATTGTTGTATACTTTTAGCGGGGGAATATTTAAAAAACTTAGTTCCGCTAAGATGTAGTATAATACTAATAATAATATAATAACACTCTTTAGTTATTAAGTAGAAGGTAAAAATTGTATTGAAAATTTGGTAACAGTTGTTTATAAAGGACATCCTGCCCGTAACCGGTGCCGTCAACAACACTGAACGGATTTTGACGATAGAAAGGGAGATTTGGTAGTCAAGTGAACTGGTAGTCAAGTGGTTAAAGCGCTAGTCTGGAAATCAAGGTAGCGTAGGGATCCGTTGGTTCGAATACCACCTAATGCACGAAATTTTCCTCATTAATTTGAGTTTGTGACCACATAATAATAAGACTCTGAGGGTTAGGTGGTAGAAAATACTTTGAGCATTAACCTCGCTTGGTGGTTACCTTCCACTAAAGAGTTTTATTATTATTATTATGTTTGGGGATTGTGAGAGCGAGAGTGTTTTCTGTAATAAAGCTCTGGTGTCGGCATCAGTTAATCCTTTATCTATTTTTCTTTGTAGATAAGCTCTGAAGAACGCAGCATTCATTCGCTACTCACAGCAAATAAATGCTAATTTTGATTTGCATAGTTATCTTCCTAATGTGTGTTCTCTGTTATACAGGGTCCGCCCATGAACCATTTTGAAATGCCTCTAGTTTCACAACTGAAGTTTCATAATGAATTTTTACTTTCCTTATCCTATAGTAAGGAAAGTATTGTATTCTTTGATGGAATTTAAGAAGACAAAAAGACATTTTATTGTTTTGCACTGAAATACCACTGAAATAAACCTACATCACTAATTGATTTATTAATTGGTGTGATCACCAAATTTGAAGAAGACAAAAAAAAGACATTTTGTTTTGCACTAAAATACCCCTGAAATATACCTATATCACTACTTGATTTATTAATTGGTGTGATCACCAAATTTGAACCGGGGACCTAGTTGTGACACCACGATTGTGATTAACACAAATATAATAACTTATATAAAGAAAAAATTATATATATAATTATGTCAACACAAGTTTTAGATCACTCAACACAAGTTTTAGACCAGGTGACTAAAACTTTCGACGAGGGGTATATATAAATGTTAATTTCTTGCGTTGAATTTTATTGTACAGAATAAAGTATAAAACATATTGAAAAAAAAAAATGTACCTTCTTCTGCATTTTGGTTTGGCTTCCGAATTCGAACCCTGAACCTTCCTCGTGGCAAGCTACTACTGGAACCATGTGATTGAAGAGTTCGGGACCCCCCGCGTATCGCCGGCTAAAGTTAGTCTGGTAATTAAAAACTCACTTCTCGTTGAGAAGATCCGAATCTGTGATTAGGATAGGGCAAATTAATTTGCACGAACTGTATAGTCTGACCCTTTAACTACCGTTCGTTGAACCACTGACCCGAACCACCGACCTCCGAGTTGCAAGTCCCCTGCCTTATCGATCAAGCTACTGTGGTTGAACATTAGGAATAAATGTCTGAAAAGAGTCTGACTAAGGGTCGATTAAAACTCCAACGTTGTACACTGGTAGTCAAGTGGTTAACGCGCTAGTCTGGTAATCCAGGTATCGTAGGAGTCCGTTGGTTCGAATCCCGCCCAGTGCATGGATTTTTCCTCATTAATTTGAGTTTGGGGCCACATAATAACAAGACTCCGACTGTTAGATGGTAGAAAATGCTTTGAGATTTTTTTTTCATTTTTGATTTTTGATTTTGATTTATTCTTTATGTAATAAGATATAAATTTACATAAAATGACACCTCCTGAGATAATTCTACCTTATTGTTCTACCATTAACTTCGCCTGATGGTTTCATTCCACTATAGATAGTGTTATTATGTGACTGAACGGTTACCACTGAGGTCATTATGAAAACAAAGTTATCAAATTTGTGTTAATCACTTTCGTGATCTCACAATGACTCGGACTCATTGTGCTAAAATTTTTTTTATCTAAGTTGGGACTCGAATTGCCGACCTTCAGGTTACAAGCTTACAAGGAAACAAGCTCCAGGTTACCTCCTTGTCTAGTGTCTAGCTATAGCTACTGAGCGCAGTCGCAAGGAAAAAGGAAGAAATTCCCTCAGCTCGGGCTATAGTGCCCTGTGATTGGTTGAAACTCCGACTTGAGGGCGTGTCTGGCTCGGCTTGGATTGAATCCTGTTAATTATCGTGACCCTAAATGGTTATGACCGTTTAGAAGACGTTAATAATAATAACACTCTTTAGTGGAAGGCACACCACTAGGCGAGGTCAATGCTCAAAGCATTTTCTAACACCTAACCCTGAGAGTCTTATTATTATGTGGTCACAAACTCAAATTAATGAGCAAAAATTTATGCACTGGGTGGGATTCGAACCACCGGATCCCCAAACTACCTGGATTACGAGACTAGCGCGTTAACCACTTGACCACCAGTACACTACTGCATCTGACTTACTTGACTTGTGTCCTGTGATCCCGAGGGGGACGACGGGCCTCCTACCGCATCTGACGTGCTTCTAATTAAAATCGGAAACGATGAACGCCCAAGATGTGAGGGACCCGATAAAGCCCGATGGTTACCGACCTAAGATGGTTATAGTATGCGGGTCTGAACCAGAAGCCTTGTTGCATGTTTGGTTGCCAGATGTTGCATGTTCAACTGCCACTTGTTGCATGCACAGGGGTAATTTACATGTGTAATCTCCCAAGCATCCAGTTGGAGATTTATTTTTCTGACTAGGGAAACATGGGGTTAACCGACCGGAAACTTGGAGCGGAATTAATAGACTTTTTTATTATTTTTTAACAGGACGTAATATATTATGTACAAACATGTAGTAGTCAGCGTGGTAGAGTTAGTTCGCGCGCTAGGCATTGTATTCATGGTGACCTGGATTCGATTCCCAACGGGGCAGCAAATGTTCTGCTCTGTACTTGGATGTACAGAGCAGAGCAATGGTGAGGAAAAATTAGTAGATACTTGTATGAGTAGCGACCAGTGGCGGCATTACCAGAGTAAAAAGGAAATTAATGTATTCGAAATGTGAAGGAGGCTCTTAGTTATGCTCTGCTACCCACAAAAATTGTGAAGAGGCCTTGTGCTTCACCACAAATAAAATCATACATAATATTATGTACAAAGAAAAATTGATAAACATTAAAATACAAAATTGACAACAATGTAACCAAGAAAAAGATAAACAACATAGATAAAATACACTGCCAATTCTGGACACAATACGTAAATGGTAATCAAAATTTTTTAACTTTTTAATATATTTTTTTTTTTTAATTTAATTTATTTATTTGACGGGTGAAACCCAATAATATAAAATTACGAGTAATACAGGACAGTACAAAAATCACAGTGTTACAATAAAATACAAAAGAACACAAAATAAAAATGGTAAATACAATAAAGAAAAAATATCCTGTCTTTGGGACACTCGTCAATAATATTAGATAGATATATCAAGGGGACTCTTGTTGGTAGAAATGTCGCTTGAGGTCATAAAAAATCGTATAAAAAGTCTTTAGGTACCTATGTCATAAAAAAGTAGCTTATATTATAATCAGAGATTTTTTACTGAATCACTTGTATTTACAAAAGTTCTGAACCGATTCACAGAGTGCCGCCTTTACCACTGAGCTACCGGGACAGAAAACTCGTCTCAACCACATTTACCCCGAGTCTTCCTAATAGTTATCAAATATAATTGCATGCCAACTTTCAATTAAAGTCCTGGTGCACACAGTGACACACTATAGAACTATAGACGCTTTAGTGATAATAAAAAACCAGTGTAACACCTATTATTATTATTATTATTTTATTAGATATTAATGAACATATAATTATGTACAGTACAAATAATTATTTTAACAACGAAAAATGGAAACAATATAATATATTGTTTCTTGTATCTCTATATATAAAACAGAAAAAAGGACTACCTACCTATGTTTGTTTGTTTGTCCGGAGTTGTTTAGCCAAAACGGTAAGAGATAGCGAAAAATGTCTCAGAATTGACCCCCCCAAAACCATTATCGTTTTG
The DNA here is from genome assembly GCA_024516035.1 of Bactericera cockerelli. Classification (NCBI taxonomy): domain Eukaryota; kingdom Metazoa; phylum Arthropoda; class Insecta; order Hemiptera; family Triozidae; genus Bactericera; species Bactericera cockerelli. Next base: position 1,048,243 of record CM044962.1, on the reverse strand, counting down.
TCCAGAAAAATTATAAAAAGTTCAAAAAGGCATTGCTGTCCAGCAGTACGGCCATGCCTTAGTAAATTTGAAATTTAGTCCCGTTGCAAAGCACGGGCAAACGGCTAGTATTATACAAGAAAAAGGAAAAAGACCTGAAAAATATATATAAACATAATTATGTCCTAACCTAATGTTATTTCCTGCTTAACAACACTGGAAGCAATGCAAAACTTTTTAAAAAGGTAATTGTGCCCCGGAACTGCTTTTGCATTACTTCAGGACACTTTACCTTTACACCCTTGTCATTCTGGAAACAGAAAAACGCGGTCACAATTTTGCGCTCCTCCCGGGATTCGAACCCGCAACCTCCGGGTCAGTAACCAATGCTCTTAACCACTGAGCCACGGAGGTCGGCAGCGAGCTCTATAATTCTTTTCTAACACTTAATACGCAAGCGCAATTACCTTCACATGGATAATGTTGCCCACTTAAGTGCATTCAATTTCTGTTCTCATTTAAGTAGGTACATACATATATGTATATAAATTTATATATATTTACATAATTGTACATCTGAGGTAAATTGAAGCATAATTAGTACCAACCAATGGTCTCATTTTTTTAACATTAAATCTGTGTTTACTTAATAACCGATGTATTAAAGGTTTCGCATTATGATTAGGATACCCATGTATGTACATGATCATAGCGTACTTGTAATTATTTACAAAGAGGCATGTGTGTACTTACACTTTATACAGTGTGCTCATAAAGTTCCGTAACAGCTGATTAACTATTAAAATGTTCGATTAACGATTAACTTTACAACGGTTGAAGCTGGATAGTTGAAATGTTTTTTCTTCTTCTTTTTTGACTTGATTGTTCTTTATATTATTTTCTAAACTATGAAGTTTGATTGAAGCAGAACCTATCGATATACGATTTTATCTGCCAGTCCACATCTCTTGGTTTTTTTTCCATCTTGTGCGTATTGTAGGTTACAAAATTTTCAAAAATGGACTATACAGTAGGTGTGTATTGATGACATAGTGTTTAGAAGTGATTTGTGAAACAGATACAGTTGTTGTTTGGGGCCCTTTTCCCTTCTTTTACTAAGTATAAATATGACTATGCTAATAATTGGGGTGACACTTCTTTTATTTTTCAATTCCTTAGACTACAACTTAATTATTTTAGATCATAAATTTGACATAAGGATTCATGTTGGGCCTTTGTCCTTCTTTTGTAAAAACAATCATTTATGTTTGAAGTCAGGTGACCCTCTTTTTGAGGTATGCATGTACTCAGAGCAACATTGTTTACTTAGATTTTAGATATATTTGACATCAGGGTTTATGTTAGGGCCTTTATCCTTCTTTTGTGAATGATAACAATTTATTTTTTGTAGTGAGGTGACCCTTCTTTTGAGGTATGTATGCACTCAGAATAACATTGTTTAACAGTTATTAAGTCATTCCTTCACCGTCTGGCTACCATCGTTCACGATGACGCCACCCTATGGTGATGGTGGTGATAGAGATGTAGGTATATAAAGTACATATATAGCACGTTTTTATACTCACCTAGCTACATATTATTATGTATAATTATAATATTTTATAGTAATTTATTTATTTTGACAACATTTTAAAACATTAGAGGTCTGCTGATGCTAGCAGTTCCTCTACAATCTCCTCATCAATATCTTCATTCTGATTCTTGTAATCTATCATGATGCTTTCCAATGTCCTCTTCAAAACCACGTTCTGGATGTATGCTTGTATTCTTTTATTAATATTTAAGGTGTTCATGTGTTTTTTGAAATATTTGGTGACTAAACCATTCCATGTCATTACAACCGGCACAAGAGTGACTTTTGCTCCGTTATACATCATGGATAACTCCTTTCCTAATAAATCATATTTTCTTCCTTTTGTTGTTTCAGTTGTTGATAATATTCTTTTGTTTGTTATACCAACTTCAATCAAAATTATTTCATTAGTTCTTAAGTCATGTACAAGAAGATCAGGTTTGTTATGTTCTATACGAAGTTCTGTCAATATAGGTACATCAGACTTGATTTTAACTCTTTCATTTGATATGGTATTTTCAACTTTGTAGTTTTTTAATCTTTTATTTTTACTAATACCATATTTTCTTGTAAACCAGAAGTGGATACACCTCACAACATCATCATGGCGTTTTTTATATTCAAAGTTTAACATTCTGCCACATTGAGTTGCAAGATGGTCCACTGTCTTATTACCTTGGTTACAATGGTGACATTTCTGCTGGTTGTAAAAAAGGTTTCGATCTTGTAATCCGCATAGCATGGCTTCTTCTTGGGGTGATATGTTTCCGTGTTTTAACCACATGGAAGAATCTTTACAATCTATTATACTATCTTCATTTTCAAATAAAAAACTATGCAATTTCTTATCTTTGATCTTGTTCATTCTTGTGTCATGCTGTTTTTGTCTAATAACTTTAAGATTGATTTCCTCTGCATCTATGCTGTATTTCTCTTGTAAGAAAATATTGATGAATCCCAAGTGTGTACCTTTTCTCTTTTCTTCTTCTAATAATATTGCTCTTTCTCTTGTTTTGTTTAAATGTATAAAAAAGTTATATAATATCATTTCGGCTTTCTCTACAACATTGCTTAATCCCCTACCCAACTCAGTTCTCGCAAGATACAATCTGTCTATATTACTTGATTTGATTAATACTTTATTAGTAACTAGTACTTTTCTCACTTCTTTGTCGATTTGTTCGTACTCTTGAGGTTCATAATTCAAAATTCCAACATAATAGTTTAAGGTTGATAGTGAAAATTCATTTATTGCTCGAAAGATATTTTTCGCATTCAATTTGGTTTTACATATTTTATCTGCTCTTGATATCAACTTTTTGTTTATTTTTACTTTGTTTTCATCTTGAATTACATTTTGACAATCTTCTAATACTCCCAAATATTTATATCCTTCTTTACTTTTCAATGCTTCTCCAAACACATACTCTGATACAATGTTACTACTAGACTTTTTCTCGTTCACTTCAAATCCCATCTTCTTCAAACACGATTTTGTCATAATACACATGTCAATTAATGTCTTTTCATTTTCGGCCAAAAGTTTGATGTCATCAATGAATATTAAATGGTTTCGTTCTAAAATATCATTTTCGTCTATTTTGACTTTCTCACAGTTATTATTTAACATTCTACTCAATGGTTCTAGTGCTAGTACAAAAAGTTTAGCTGATAGTGAATCACCCTGAATCAGGCCTTTATTTATACTAACTTGACCAATCATTGATCTATTACACAGTAGATTTGTTTTTTGCCATTTCAATATCCGTTCAACAAAATAAATGATATTTTCTGGTAATTTTAACCGTTTCAAACACATCATTAAATACACATGGGGTACCGAATCGTACGCCTTTTTAATATCAATCCAGGATGTTTTCAGTCCATTTTCATGTTTACTATTTAAATTTTTATTAATCAGAACTTGCTCCTTTGCTCCTTGGCATCTATTTATTGTTCCCATTTGAATATTTTATATATTTATAATAGATCATTTATACTAGTATAAAATCGTTTGCTACAATCATTATCATAGTAAATAATTACTATAATATCTATAGGTTTTAAGGCACGTATCCACACTGAATAATGTGCTTTTGATGTGTGACTAAAAACGTCATTAATAAAATCAATATTATTCATATCACTTAATTTTCTTGTTGAATATAACACGCACAGAAGCAATATCTATCAAACTGTATGACCAATTTGTCTAGCCTACTCATCATAATAATTGATGGTTCATATAAGATTGGTAAGTCAATCTTGCAGGTGTAAGGAAAACCACTCTACGAAATGCTACATCAATCAACCCTCAGAAGTGTTACCTATCGGCTATCTGATGTTGTAATTAAACCATCTAGTTTCTTAATAATAGTATACTAACACTCTTTAGTGGAAGGTAATCACCAGGCGAGTTAGTCATCAGAGCATTTTCTACCACCTAACCCTCAGGTCTTATTGTTACATAAAATTGCCCTCCATTTGAAATTTCTCTCCATGGAGATTTTACCCTCCATTCGCTGGGATTCGTACCAGCTACCCACATTAACCTCACCCAGCCTGTGTAGAGCCGGAAATATCAGCCTCAAGGGTATGTGGAGGAAACAGAATTTTCTGTGTAAAAAGTCTGCTCCGACCGGGAATCGAACTCAGTATCTCTGGACTACGGGCAGTAGTTACAACCGTTACTCCAAGGAGTCCTTCTACCCTCACAGTATTATTTATGGGTTAAGTAATTTGCTTGTGCTCTTTAAACAGCCGACCCAAATCAGGCTGGGTGAAATTCATCTCAGGTGTTATCTGTGAGTTCCCAGCCAAAGAAACATAAAACGCAATTTTCATGCATGTAATTGCACAGACCGCAATGATTGAATGCATAATAAATACGTTATTTGCACTCACACAAAAACTGCACTGTTAATGCAAATAAGTATCTGGAGATACTAAATAAAAAGCAGAATAATATTCTTTTTTAGCAAATAGCAAAAATTGAAAAACCAAATAGGGTACACGTAGGTAGGTAAAGCTAGTTAGGAACTACAGCCAAACCTGGATATAAGAGAAACCTGGATATAAGAGCAAGCAAGAACCAATGAGCTCATAACTATGCAAATCTTCCAATCTTCCTACTCATTATATCGCCGAGAAGACTATTCTATCAATTGCCTGATTTTGCTTGATCATGTACGTTAGTACAACTTCTCACTTTCCTGTTTATACTGATAAAAATAGAGAGGTTAGTTGATGACATGGATAGTCAGAACTATTACCTGCTGATGAGAGCAAAGAAGCTCGAAACAGCTGTACAGGTATGTTCTGATATTCATGTACATCTATTACAACTTCTTACTTATCTATTTATACTGATTTATGCCTAGGTGATCCTCAGATGCACCAATTGTATTAGAAAAGTGCATTAAACCATAAGTAGAACTCTACAAGTTTTTTTTTTTCAAACAGGGATGTTCTAAATGAGGGTAACTTGGTGATGAGGACTGGGGGACAGTAATGAATTAAGAGAGTCTTTGTTTTACTTTTTTGAAACTGAGCGCGCGATTAGCTCAGTGGTTAAGCACTCGGTTGCCATGCGGAAGGTCTTGGGTTCGATCCCCCGTGCCAACCAAAATTTGTATTCTTAATTCGGTTACAATTGTTTGTAAGGGATACCTTCCACTGCGCTCGAGTTGAACCAGCACCTAAATGGGAAGATTTGAGTCACTTCTCGCCCATCAGAGGGGGGCGTACTACGAGATGGGCAAGCTACAACATAGACCACAAGCGTCTACAGTAGCTCCTGTTTCATGTCTACAAAATAAAAAAGGCTGTGAAACATTCATCCTAAAAAAAACCTAAGAAAGAAAAAAAACCAAATTGTTTTGAAATCATAGCGGGCTCGCGCTACCATACTCTGAATAATTTCAATTTCTTTGTTTCACTAGGATTCAAAAAAAATGTCTAAAAGTTCATGCACATATAGTACAGAGGCAAATTCAGAAGTCTAACTGTAAATTTCAGAAACAAATAGAATTATTATTATTTTTAATATGTATAATAAATTAATAAACATAATATTTGAAAATACATAGATGTTTTTTTTACAATAAGTGTATAATAAGGGTTGGGTGGAAGAGATTGCTAAAGGCAATAACCCATTTTTTTCTCTTTTTACTTCTCTTATATTGTATATTAATTTGTAATTATCTGTGTTGTATAAATATGTCCACATTAATAAAGTGTTTCTGTCCCTATCTCACGGACATGGAATTATTATTATAATAAAGTGTTAAATAATAATAATATATTTATTCAAAATGTTGATTGTGTAATGTATAATGAAAGGAATTGCCCCTGATTCTCCATACCACAAGACCTAAGTCTTCCTAATGCCTTTGGCACCTTTCCTGGGATCCTTATGATTTATTGATTTAGACACAGCACCAGACTCTTCATACCATTTTTTTTTTTTTTTTTTTTTTTTTTTTTCATACAAATTGATATACGGGGTGGATGGAAACCGAGCTCCTTCAGAATCCAACTGTGATGTTCTTTCTTTATCCCCTTTCTCAAAATAGTTTTTTACTTTTTAATTTTAAACAAAACATATCCAATAATAAGGATATGTTTCTTTCCTTATCCTATAATAAGGAAAATCTTGTATTTGTCAAAAATTTAACCTAACTAGTTTTTTTTATTACTTTGAAAAATGGTGCCATTCTACAATTTTAAATTCCTTATACCCGCCACTTCGCCAGCCACATCACACACACACCACACACACTACACACACACCACACACACACACAAACGTGACATCTTACGTCTCCTCATCAATTCTAACAATTTTGTTTTTAAAAAAAGGACACCCTGTACCTATAATATTATCTTCTGATGGCAGCTGTGTAATGTGGATGAAATGTCAAATGATGAAACCGATTAGTTCAAATCCTCTAGCTAGTGGTCAAAAAGATTTCAGGGGCCTATATCACTATCAATCTACAATCAGTTTTTCTTTATATTATCTTAATATATAAATGTCAAAGTCACTGACTGATCATCACTCTACAGCCCAAACCGTAATACCTAGTGAGCTGAAATTTGGTAGGTAGCTTTGTCTTATTGTCTAGATGTGCAATAAGGCGGGATTTTTTGAAGATCCCACTACAACACCTGCCATTGGCGAAAAAGAATTTTTTGCTTTCACGGCCATGCCTCGGCCCGCAAAGCGGGCGACAGCCCGCTAGTTTATACATAAAACAAATTCATAAAGCGTTCTACATTAAAAACCAAAGCTTAAGCCAAAGTTCGTCTTAAGCCCTAATAGAAAGCATGATTTTGAAATGAGAAGTTTGGACAAAATATTTGGTGATTCTTATACAAATTTGAGGTGTCCCACCAAACTTGGACACCTCAAATTACTCGGCCCCTGAAAGAGTTTTTGAAAAATAAAAAATTCTAGGGTACATGGTCTAATTATGGTTCAAAAGTCAGAAATTGAGGTGTCAACTTTCGATTTTTAAATGGATCGACCTGAATTTTATTTAAGAATTTTACTTCTAAATGGTTCCTGAGTACTTTTTTGAACAAAAATTTTACATACAGGGTGGTTTTTTTTCAACCAATTTTTTTTCTAAATCTCGAATAACTCAAGTTTGTTTAATTTTTTCGATAACAAGAATAGAGAGTGTTTGTGTTATGAAAACACGCACTTTCAATTGGCATCAAAATTTTTTATACAGGGTGGTTCACAAGTGAAATAATGACTTGATTTTTTTTAAAACTGAGTTTTTTTAATTTTTTATTTGGGATTAATAATTCTAACCTAATTTTACACATTTTTTTTAGTCATATCGAAAAACAAAACTAAAGTGTTGTACAGGGTGAGACATAATTTTTTTGTGACATCCTGTATATGGGCAGTCAAAGAGACGTAAAATTAAATATAAAAACTAAATGTGCAAGAAAAACTTCGATTTTTGACGATATCAAAAAGTTATGGTGTTTTAACTAATATTGTCGCATGGACCACCCTGTAGATATTCTCTTAAACTATCATGTGGGTACTCGAGGTTGTATAAAATTCAACGAAGACTTCGAATCGTAGGAAAAAACAAGTAAAAAACACGAATTTTGAAGCCATTTTCTATTTGGTGTACACACTGAATGATTTTAAAACTAGAAATAAAAAGTAGGTAGGTGTAGACACAAAAAATTTTTTTTTGAGTTATTCGAGATTTAGAAAAGAAATTGGTCGAAAAAACCACCCTGTATGTAAAATTTTTGTTTAAAAAAGTACTCAGGAACCATTTAGAAGTAAAATTCTCAAATAAAATTCAGGTCGATCCATTTAAAAATCGAAAGTTGACACCTCAATTTCTGACTTTTGAACCACCCTGTATAAAAAAGTTTCATGACTGAAACCGCATAATTAGACCATGTACCCTAGGATTTTTTATTTTTCAAAAACTCTTTCAGGGGCCGAGTAATTTGAGGTGTCCAAGTTTGGTGGGACACCCTGTATACGAAAATTTATAAACAACCAAATAAGACGAATCTCTGATAAGCTAAAAAAGTAGAAAGGTGGCCCATGCACATAATACAGCAGACACCACGTCGCCAATCTGATTAGATTTGATGACAGAACACGACGAAAAGAAAATTTTATTATAAGCTTAAAGCTCCCGCTTGGATTTCAAAGTTCTTGAAAAACTTTCCGTACAGCGAATCTTTACTGGGTGTAAACATTGAACTTTGTCAGTCACCTTGGCCTAGCGGTAGCATATTCAGATTGCACTCCAGGGATCCGGGTTCAAATCCTGGCGGGGTCGGATTTTTTTCGGTTCTGCATTTTGGATGTTGGGGCCAACCCTCGTGAGGCCATTTGGTGTATTTGTAGAGTGAGCAACGACCAGTGGCGTCATTAAAATTTACGAGATTGATATTCGATTTTTTTTTTTGCATTGGGGCAAAAATAACTCTGATATACAGCCACTGACATTGGAATAAGATGGTGGTTTAGAGATATGATGCATTAGCATTAGTTCAGTACTCTTAAATCCAGTACTCTTGCACCCAGTACTCTTATATCCAGTACTCTTATATCCAGTACTCTTATATCCAGTACTCTTATATCCAGTATTCTTATATCCAGTACTCTTATATCCAGTATTCTTATATCCAGTACTCTTATATCCAGTACTCTTATATCCAGTACTCTTATATCCAGTACTATTGCATCCAGTAGGTACTCTTATATCCAGTACTCTTATATCCAGTACTCTTATATCCAGTATTCTTATATCCAGTACTCTTATATCCAGTACTCTTATATCCAGTACTCTTATATCCAGTACTCTTATATCCAGTATTCTTATATCCAGTACTCTTATATCCAGTACTCTTATATCCAGTATTCTTATATCCAGTACTCTTATATCCAGTACTATTGCATCCAGTAGGTACTCTTATATCCAGGACTCTTATATCCAGTACTCTTACATCCAGTACTCTTATATCCAGTACTCTTATATCCAGTACTCTTATATCCAAGTTCGACTGTATTATTCTAAAACAACAGCCATTTTCCATGCTTGTTGTGAGTTATTTCATTCAGGTCGACACATAAGCCATTGTTTGACATGACTGTATTGTATATGTATAAGAAAAGAAATTGCCTTTATAGGGGTTTTTTCCCCCCAATGCCTCCCAATAAAAGGGAAGTATTACTTCCGATGAATTTCTGATTTTAAAAATCGGAAGTATTGTGTTCATTTTCATAAAAAAATAAAAAAAAAAATTTTTTGCTCCGATATCAAAATATTTCTGGACGTTTCATACTCAGAAGCAACTTTGGTTTTGTGTATGTCTGTCGGTGTGTTAAAAATATTTCTTGTAGCGCGCAAATCTCGGAAAATAATGAACGGATTTCGGTGAAATTTTGTACACATAGGAGACGTTTAGTAGATGGTCCCATTTTAAATACATCAATTTCGCAATAGCGGTTCCGGATGAAAGAGACCATTTTTTTTACTTAAACGCTTATATCCCGTGATTGGTAGACCCGTTTTTGATGAAATTTTATATGTATATGCGTTCCAGCATTGTACATAGACCATTTATAATCATTGTGTAATGATTTATCATTTAGCTCAGATATTTAAGAAAATCCAAAAATTGTATAAGAATTGCACAAATGAGGTCTTCGATTTGCCGATACAAAATTTTTTGTGGAATCTAGAATGTGGATGCTAATCTACCATTTAAAACAAATTTGATCGGTACAAGATATTTAGTACAAAATCTGAAAATTGCCACGTGTCTACAATAATTATGAAACAATCGCGAGGAAGTATTGTGTCCATAATTGGCATTCCTTTTTTTTTCTGCTGACTCACTTATTTTCTCAACCCTTGTCACGTTGTCAATGATACATTCAGCAGAGGGAATGACATTATGAGATGAGTAGGGTAGGGGGCCGGGGAGAGAGGGAGAGAGGGAGAGAGGGAGAGAGGGAGAGAGGGAGAGAGGGAGAGAGGGAGAGAGGGAGAGAGGAGAGAGGGAGAGAGGGAAATGCGACGGACTCGTATCCTGAAGGTCCGGTGGTTTTAGTCCCAAGTTAAGCAAAGATTTAGTAAAGTGAGTTTGAGAAGTTGTGACATCATGGAAGTTATAATAATAATAATAATAATACTCTTTAGTCGAAGGTAACCACCATGCGAGGTTAATGCTCAAAGCGTTTTCTACCACCTAACCCTCAGAGTCTTATTATTATGTGGTCACAAACTCAAATGAATTAGGTAAAATTCGTGCACTGGGGGGGATTCGAACCAACAGATCCCTACGCTACCTGGATTACAAGACTACAAATACGATGAAAAAAACTTAACTCTATTAAATGTATCTTTAAGAGTACACCTCGGCCAAGATATTTGATTAATTAAATACCTTCTTGAAATCAAGGTGATAGGTGCTTTTATTTTTTATTTATAATATTATTTGACATATGGTCTTGACGTAGTGTTATGCACCTGTGAGAAAAAAAGAAAAGAAACGGTTAAAAATTAAAGAGAATAAAAAATAAAATTATCTTGAGGTTAATTTCATACGAATTATATATTATGAGTATATGGGGTTAGTTTCTCTGAAAACTTCTTGTGTGACCATTCTTTCACATACGACTCCCAAAATTTTAATTGAAAAAAAAAAAAACTGATGCAGAATCTTAATTGCCCAAATTAAAGGAATGATCAAATTACTTGTTGACGATCAAGAGAACGAACTGGAATGTCCTAATTTATTTTTATTTATTTCAAAAAACATTACAGTGAATACATATATCCTATAATGAAAATACATCGAGCATAAATATGTAGTACTTTGATCTGTAAGAAACCGTTTGCCAAAACTTTTTAAAGGAACATTATATGAGATAATGCAATGCTAATGCCAACGGAAGAGAATGCCGTTGGCATTAGCACCACCCTTGATCAAATTTTGTTTTATTTATCTCAATTTCTATGTATGTATATATTCTATGTAAATAAAACTTGATCTAATATGTTTAATAATAATAGTACCAGTTCCCTTTCTATCACGGAAGAAAGGCAATATCCAGCTAATAGAAAATAGTATCTGAAATTAGTGTATGTGACAGATACACAGAAATACTATCTGAAATTAGTGGATGTGACAGATACACTAAAATACTATCTGAAATTAGTGGATGTGAAGGATACACAAAAATACTATCTGAAATTAGTGGATGTGACAGATACACAAAAATATATCTGAAATTAGCGGATGTGACAGATACACAAAAATACTATCCACTAAAATAATTGTGATATAATAACAGAAAGAAACACATTAATAATATTATAAAAAAATATTATTGATCTTAATAAAATTAAGAACGGGTGATTATTTTTTTTTTTTTTTTAATACGCCGTCTTTTAAGTGACCCTATTGTATTATTCTAGAAAATTGGTCTGATTGTTCTGGATATCTTCAGAATTCGCCTGATTTCCCTCTGACAAGACTCGCCGCATACTCTAAAAAAGTACTCTAAAGTACTGGGGACACTGTGATGGCTTGGACAGGTACTTATGCAAATGAGATCATTTGATTCAAATCCGACCTGTTTTGTTCTTCGACTTTAATTTGCTTAATAGATTTCCCTTTTGGGACTACCTGTCTTGCGCTGACAGTCTGAATAAAATAAACAAAGCACTTCTTCCAATAATTCAACCACAGGAGCTATGTGCTGTCAATAGTAGTGAAGTGGTTAACGCGCTAGTCTGGTAATCCAGGTAACGTAGGGATCCGTTGGTTCACCCAGTGCATGAATTTTTCCTTATTAATTTGAATTTGTGACCACATAATAATAAGACTCTGATGGTTAGGTGGTAGAAAATGCTTTCATTTTCCTCGCCTGGTGGTTACCTTCCGCTAAAGAGTGTTATTATTATCATAATTAGTGATAGCTGTATGTAGTGGCCCTGTCTACCAATCCCTTCCCCCCCCAAAAAAGGAGTTTGTATTGAAGTTCGAGAAGTAATGGATGACCTATTTGAGTTTGAATGCTGTCCCGGTAGCTGGTCAAGCTCGGTAATCAAGATGTCGCGGGTTCGAAGCCCAGTCGGAACATGAAAAATTGTGCTAGCCATTTGGAGTTTTGACCATAGTAATAAAATACTCGTACGTCTTGGGCTTACTGCTGGAATAATAGTAATTATAATAATCCCCAGGGACCTATATCACGCACGATCATTCAACAATTAAAAATAAATAAATATACTCAATTAAATTAAGTAAAAAAAAATCTACAATTTCTACAAGTTACAACCAGTTTACAATAACTTATACACAACAGGGCGTTGCACGCATGGTGACCTGGGTTCGATCCCCACCGCGGGGCAGCTCTGTACTTGGATGTTCGGGGTCCAGTCATACCTCGTGAGGAAAAATGAGTAGTTACTTGTACGAGTAACGACCAGTGGCGACATTACCAGAGTAATATGAAATTTATTTCATATAATTAGAAAAGTGAAGGAGGCTCTTAGTAATGCAGCGATACCCACAAAAAATGTGAAGAGGTCTACTGTTTCACCAAAAATAAAATCATACATACATGCTTTATAATATTGAGCTATAATATAATTGTGCGGTTTCACTCACATGATGCCCCTATGATGTTGATATAAAATAATAATAATCACACTCTTTAGTGGAAGGTAACCACCAGGCGAGATTAATGCTCAAAACATTTTCTACAACCTAACCCTTAGAGTCTTTTATTATGTGGTCAAAAACTCAAATTAATGAGGACAAATTCATGAACTGGGTGGGATTCGAACCAATGGATCCCTACGCTATACCTGAATTACCAGACTAGCGCGTTAACCACTTGACTACCAGTGCACTTCACTTCGTCTGGCAAGTGTCTTGTGGTCTGAGGATTACGGGTCTAATCTCCGACTAATGACCACCGGTATTTGTATACATCTAAACTATTCTGAACCAAGGCGGATAATGATGGCAGAAATTGCTGAGATCACAAACGTTCCAACCCACAATCGACCGGTCGCAGGATTACGTTTGTAAGCTCACCGGTATGTGGTATAATTTCCAGTAATGAAGAGATAATGGGAATTATGCTGTCTGGAGTTATTCTATGAGGATAGGAAACCGCATGCCGCATACGAGATGCCGCAGATATAATATGTAGATATTGTAGATACCTATTGTAGATGTAAATTGTAAGTAGATGTTAAGCGAATCAGATTATTACCGTTGTCACCCATCTTGTCAAAGTAAGTATTAGCATTGGTAGTCAAGTGGTTGAAGCATTGGTCTAGTAATCCAGGTAGCGAAGGGATTGGAAAGTTTCCGAAACAATTCTAGTGTACATTCTAAGACTAAAATATTTTTATTGAAAATTTCAGAAACAATTCTAGTGAACATTCTAAGACTAATATTTTTTTATTGAAAAATTCAGAAACAATTCTAGTGTACATTCTAAGACAAATATATTTTTATTGAAAAATTCAGAAACAATTCTAGTGTAGGTACATTCTAAAACTAAAATATTTTCAGATAGTTTTTTTTTTTTTTTTTTTTTTTTTTAATGACGTGATCATAGATAGGTTAAAAAAAACAACTCTGTTTTGCATGCAAAATATAGGTACAAAATGTTAGGTATTAGGTATTTACTTGAATAAATAGTTAAATTAAAATGAGTGCAATTGTATTCGTCTTTCCTTTTTTTAATAAAAAAATAACATAAAATAGAAGAAGAAAAAGAATTGAATTTAATTAAAAATATTTCCTTTATATAAAAAAATCTTCTTTATCATCACCTGACCTGGTTGCAGGATTTTCAGTGAAACCCTTACAATTAACACTGCGACCTAATTAGATCTATTGTGACCAGTTGATTCTATTCGGTTTTAACGTCCTGATTTGAGATAGTCAGGACGGGGATTTTACCCTCCATTCGCTGGGAATCGTACCAGCTAAAAACATCCCCTTATCTTATCATAAAGTCTTGGGGTGGTTTCATCTTCTATTCTATTTCTCCTCTGCCCACCTCAGTAGCTTGATCGATAAGGCGTCGGACTTGCAACCTAGAGGTTGTTGGTTCGAGTCCCAGGTTCAGCAAATATTTAGTAAATCTAGTTTGAGTAGTTGCAACATCACACAAAAACCTTTTCCTTTATACATATAAGAATGCAATAATTTATGTCCTATAAAAAAAGAAGAAGAAATAATATACAAAAACGAACACAATACTTCCGATATTAGAAATTTCTCGGAAGTAAAATGTTGTGCAAAGAAGCTTCGCCCCCAGGGTTCGAACCAAAGTAATGTGTTCCACAGTACATAGACCTCGGGCCTGTTTACTTATTTTCATCTGGTACATAAATTTTAATGCTTTTAGAATGTGAGCTTGTAATGACGTGTATTTATTCTTGGTTCTCCGAGCTTTATATTTTCCACCTGCTACATCGAACCCATACTGTGACTCCCACTGAGTGCAACATGTCTCGCAACATTTTGTTTTGCAATGTTTTGTCTCGCATCATTTTGTCTTGTAGTCAAGTGTTTAACACGCTAGTCTGGTAAACCAGGTAGTGTAGGGATCCGTTAATTCGGATCCCACCCAGTGCATGAATTTTTCCTCATTAATTTGAGTTTATGACCACATGATAGTAAGACTCTGAGGGTTAGGTGGTAGAAAATGCTCTGAGCATTAACCTCGCCTTGTGATTACAATTACATTAACCTCGCCTGACCTTCCACAAAAGAGTGTTATTGTTATTTGTCTCGAGTTTTGAGTTCGAAATGTTGCGAAGCAATGTTGCAGTCAGTGGTATGCGAACTCATTTGATTCAAAGGACCCTTCCTGAAACTTTATGAAACGATTCGCAACGTGCTCTACCTATGCTGTGACAACGAGCTCCGTCCCGAAACGAATACGGCAATGCCTCATTGTGTAGAATTGGGCTGGGAAAAATAGATATAGGGCCATGTCCCGGGCCGTTGATAGGTCATATATTTGGCTCCTCTTCCAGCAGCAAATTAATTTTCTTATAGCCGTATTTATGAACGGAGAATTTTGTCTGAGTAATGTCTCAAGCAAGGTATTGGCCAATAATATAAAAGGAAATCATGCTTGAGACGTTTTCTGTTCATAAACACAAAAAAAATTGAAGGAAAGAGAGAGCAAGGGGTAGAAGATAATGATTTTTTTTTTTTTTTTTTTTCCAATTAGGCGCTTTAACTCTGTGTTGCAACAGGTCGTTCGCGCCGGATAATGATTTTCTATCAAGCGAGACGGTCGTTTCGCGGGTCAAGGCGTCTGACTGGTAATCCAGAGGTCTCAGATTCAAAAATCAGCCGGGACACGACAAGTTACCACACTTTAGTACGTCTTGAGGTTACTGCTGGAATACGAGTACTCATTAACCCCAAGACGCATCATTAGGTGGTCAAAATCCCAAATTCGAAGATAACTTATGTTAGACCCAAAAAAAACTCATTAGTCCTAATCGGGCAGGATTTTTATTATTATTAAACTATTTATTATAGGAGTACATATACCTGTATATAAAAACAAATAATGGTAAAAATTAAAATACAAAATTGACAGTATAAATTTAATATAAACAGGAAAATATTAAACAAAACATATTATATACATATATATCCTAACTAAAGGGCGAGGTTATTGCCTATTAAAATCTCTTCCACCCAACCCTTGTCTTATATTATGAGTTGATGCAACTTGAACCCCCGATCCCTGTTTACAATTCCACATTGGATCTACAGAGGCCTGCATAAATAACAATAATTACTATACACCTCTACGAGTTTATGAACCTATTATATGTGTGTATACCTCCACTTATCTCTGAAAAGTGCAGGTATATAAGAGACCCTGGAGGCTCTTCTTGATTGCTGCACCACACGAACATTAGGTGACTGAGCCTGGCGGCGCGGCGGAGATCAATCAATCATGAGGATTGATGATCGCTCACTCCTCGGTTGACTGAAATGACTGATTGGTAAATACCTCGGTGATTGATCAGTGCAATCATCTGACGACTTTATCTATGTCTGGGCTGTAACCACAGTATAGGATGAAACCACAATTTACAACTCAGAGGAGGATCGACTGATTATATGTTGAACCTTGCGTGAACTCGAATGCACTGAAGGTATATTAGATTCAGCATGTCGGTGGAGGTCGGTGGTTCAAGTCCCAATTAGCAAACATTAATAAAGTTTTAGTCATTGAGAAACACGATTGTGATCAACACAAATAGCATTTATACTTCCGAAAGGATTCATCATAGGATGGCACCATCGTGAACGATGGTAGCCAGACAGTGGAGGAATGACTCTGCACTTCTTACACTGTCTTTACAAGGAGGCTAACAATTGACAAGGGCCCCCAGAACCAAGCCAATGCTGGTCTACTCCCTGTTTATAGTCCCCCAGCCTGACGATTAAAATTTTCAATAAAAAAGTGAGCGTTGGTTGCTAATCCGAAGCTTGCGGGTTCGAATCCAGTCCGGAGCGGACTGCGCAGAAAAAAATCTGACCGAGTTTTTCCGTTTCCGGAATGGCATGAGTGTAAAGGTAAAGTGACCTAAAGTAATGCAAAAGCGGTCCTGGGGCCCAAAGCGGTTACCTCTTCTTTGTAAAAAAAATAATATTATTTGAAAATTGCTTACCTTGGAAATCCGTAGCCATCTATAGCTTCGCTCATTAACGGCTTTAAGACTGGCAGGACAATTCGAACTCTTCCTTTGAAATTGTCTCTGGGCACTGTGTGACTTCTGGGAACAGAAAATTAACCATTGGTTAGCTATTGTCCAAGAACGTGTGTTTTTAACGTATATTAGTATGTTTTGTTGTTGTTCTTGTTATGTTAGTGTTAATCACAATCGTGATATTACAATTATTCAAACTCGCTATAACTTTGTACTTGAACCACCGACCTCGAACTTAGGTACATGGTACATGAAAGTTTCTATTACAAAAAATTAGGTGAAGCAGGGAAAAAATGTACACAACATGAATGAATGAATATTTATTTATTTGAATATACAGGTACATTTAACAAGGTTTTTATCTGTATTACTAGATGCACCTGTACTGTAGGTACATATTTGTACAGGTGCATCTGGTAGAACTGTTTTTTTATTTTTATTTAATCCCGTTACATTATACCCAGCTTTGTACTTGGTAACAATTGGTTTAATATAATTTTATTATGTCGATCAGGTTTTAAATCTTATCCAG
>CM044962.1:890863-1028363 GCA_024516035.1 Bactericera cockerelli | reverse complement strand
CCAAAGCCTCTAATTCTTAAACCATTCCTACATCTCAATTCAAAACCTATGCTTTAGATGTACACAACAACATTTATGTTGTGTACATGTTATACACACGATCGTTTTGTTTTTCTTGGCGTTGCAAAACTAGCGTTTTGCTTGATGTACAAATGTTGTGTGCATTTTATGTATTTATTATTATCTGATCTGGTTGCAGGGTTTTCGGTGAAACCCTAACAATTAACACTGCGACCTAATTAGATCTACTGAGACCAGTTGATTCCATTTGATTTTAACGTCCTGATTGAGATAGATAGTCAGGACGGGGGTTTTACCCTCCATTCGCTGGGAATCGTACCAGCTACCCACATTAACCTCACCCAGCCTGGGTAGGGCCGAAATTGCCAGAATCACGTGTTTGGAGGGAACAGAATTTTCTTCGAAAAGTCTCCTCCAACCGGTGATTGAACTCGGGATCTCTGGACATCTGGACTACGAGCAGTAGTCACAACCATTACGCCACGGAGGCTGGCTGCATTTTATGTACAATGTACATGTTGTGTAAAAATGTTGAGGACATATTGTGTACAATTTTTCTGTATATGTTGTATATTTGTTGTGTACACATTGTGTGCAAATTTTACATTTTAAACAGTAATCCTTTTCAACAGTGATTTCTGTATATTTTATATACCACTGTTGAATAAGGATAATTATTTCTGTTCAATTTTCATATATCAATCGGTATGAAACGTTTGATAAACATTGATCCATCTTCCATTAGTTTTGAACATCCAAGCCAAAAGAGTATATAAAATCCAAAAACGCTTGTCTAGTGTCTACGGTATCGCATTTTGAATCCACATTCAGCCGCATACCATCTTGCGTGATTCGTGGTAGCGGCTAGCCACTGTATCTAGAACCTGCTCATTTGTCCACCACACGGTCGCAACTCTAACAACCCCGCCCACCTGTAAGTCCACCTTATTATAAACCTAATCAAGCGGAGCAAATAGATTTCATCGCGGCGTGGAGACGAAGTTGATGGCTGATGGCACTTTGCAAGAAGCCAACGCTTGAGAGACCTCGTCGTTTTCTGCTACTAACAACATCCTTAGCCTAGGCACCTAGTTAAAACAACAACACCATTAGCAACAATAACAACAACTATAAAACCAATAGAAATAACAACAATAACAATATGAACAACAACAACAACTACTACAACATCATCATCAAAACACCAACAACACCACCAACAACAACAACTACTACTACTAGTAGTACAACACCAACAACAACTTTACTACTACTACTACTAGTACAACACCAACACCAACAACAACAACAACAAGATTAACAACAACTACTACTACTAGTACAACAATAACAACAACGATAACACTAATAGCAACAACAACTTCTTTGATCGATTTGACGAGAACAAGACCGGAATGCTTCTTATTTTTCCAGTTGGCTTATTAGCAGAACATAGCCGGAGGTGTCCGCTTGAGTAGATTCCAGGATTAGGTACTTTACATGCTCGAGTATCAATGGCTCTTCACTGACCCACTGGTATGGTCGGTAAAGTATGTTTGTTCCCAGTTGGGGCATGGCAGTTGCCAAGTTTGTTCTTTAGCACTGTGTTGAGCAATTAGACAGAAGTTTCACTGCGTGTACATTTGACAACGTTGCCTATAAAAAAAACGGTATTATACACAACACCAAAAAATGTTTCGAGAGCTTAAAACATGTCCAGAAACACATTTGAAGCTGTTTTGAAGTTTCACTGCGTGTACATTTCACAACGTTGCCTATATAAAAAAAAAACGGTATTATACACAACACCAAAAAATGTTTTGAGAGCTTACAACATGTCCAGAAACACATTTGAAGCCAGAGAAAATATAAAAATCTGGTGTAAACATCACACGACTTTCCTTATCCCCCGAAAAGAAGTCGAATTCCGCCACTGGTAACTCAGCGGTAACAGATATCTAAAAATCAATGTCAAATTCATAATCAGCACCTCAAAATCATTGGATTCGATATGTCGCAACCCCCATCTACGGTGAATAATAAAATAGTTAGTCCAAGCGGGTCCCCCCAAAATACCGGTAAATTGGGGCTGGGTTCCAAAAAGTTCAAGATATCAAAAAAAATGATCAGAGTGAACCCCTACTATTTTTATAATCCGAGAAAATGTTATTCTCTAACTTTTTTTGTATCTTTAACCAATTCAAAGAAGCGGCGCTTGCGGCTAATATTTGCGGCCCTGTGGCCGCAGAATGCGTCCGATTACAACCAAAAGTTTCGTGGTTCGCCTGGTGTATAAAATCAATTACCATACCAAATTTCAAGACTCTAGCTCTTACCGTTCTTGAGATATCCTGTTCACACACACACACCACACACACACACACACACAGACAGACAGACAGACGCACGAACCAATGGCTGAAAACAACTTTTTTGGTATGAACGGCGTGAACGACAGCCTAATCGCCTTGTTAAAACGCCGTAAATGAGAAAAAAAAAGTATAAAAATACAACATCCTACCATAAAAAATGAAAATATACTTATCTTCTTCAAAATAAAAATTGATGAAATAATATTAAATAATGAAATATGCTTATTAGTGGGTAGCGCAAAATTATAGAATTTTTCCGTATCTTATTTTCTAATATTTGCCGATAATTCCGGCTCTGGTCGCTGCTCACATTGAAACAGCTACTCATTTTACCTCATGAGGTATGAGTAGACCCTGGACATTCAAGTACAGAGCAGAAAAAAATCATGTCCTGCTCAGGATCGAACCCAGATCACCGTGAGTGCAAGCCTACTGTGCTACTCACTTGACCACGGTGACTGCTTTTTTATTTATTTATTTTTTAAAGAGATGAGTGTTTCATGGCTTTCTTTATTTCGTAGCCATGAAACAGGAGCTACTATAGACGCTTGTGGTCTGTGTTGTAGCTTGCCCATTCCGTAGTATGCCTCTCCTCTGATGGGCAATAAGTGACACAATACTTTCCATTTAGGTGCTGGGTCAACACGAGCGCACCAGAAACCAAATTTAGAATGCAAATGTAATAACAAAATTTAGAATGCAAATTTTTTGTAGGCTCGGGAGATCGAACTGCATTGATTGACACAATATTTGTCATTTAATTTAGAAAGTAGTCGAAGAATCATTGTAAACACCCAAAAGTAAAACATTATTATTATTAGGTGCTGGCTCTCAACACAAACGCACCGAAAGGCATCCCATACAAACAACTGTAACCAAATTTAGAATACAATATTTTTGTAGGCTCGGGGGATCGAACTGCATTGATGAAGTAAAACTGTTTCAAGAGAAACAACTCCACGTCATTGATTTATGGTAGTTTTATCAAATTAGTTTGCATGAAAGTTTCCGTTCGGTCTCATTAGTCGGTGCATAAGCCACACGAAGATTAATGTGTCTCGCGTTAATTGCAAATTTCTGTACCGGATTTTTTAAAGTTAAGGAATGACATTATTTTTATTTTTTCTTGTTCAAGACTTATTTAAGCTAATTAGTTTTTAATTATTATTATTTTTTAAATCAATTTCAAAAATAAAAATAGGTAATGTCCATCCTGAGGCTGTAGGTACGTATGCTTTGACCTGGTAAGAATTCCGCTAATCAAATGTCATTGCACTAACTTATTAGTTCATTTGCATGTAATTTCGTTTGCGAACCAAAGTCCTTCAAACTTTTGAAGAATCCATTATGACCTTTGACATAATCTTCTTCTTCTTTTTTACTCTGTCTTATCCCGCTCAAGCAGGGTCGACGTTGTTCAACCTCATGGTTGGAGGTTGATTGGTTTTGGCACATTTTTTACGGCTGGATGCCCTTCCTAACGCCAACGATTCTATTTGATTTAACGTCCTGGATTAGGACGGGGGTTTTACCCTCCATTCGCTGGGAAGCGTACCAGCTACCCACATTAACCTCACCCAGCCTGGGTAGGGCCGGAAATACCAGCCTCACGTGTTTGGATGGAACAGAATTTTCTTCGAAAAGTCTGCCCCAGCCGGGAGTTGAACTCGGGAACTCTGGACTACGGGCAGTAGTCACAACCATTACGCCACGGAGGCTTTGACATAATATCATGACAAAAAAAAAGAAATCTTGGTAATCTGTTATTACGTTAAGCTATGATTTCTTAAGCATTATTTTAGTCCACCGACCTCAGTGGTTTGATTGATAATGTGGCGAACTTGTAACCTGGAGGTAGGTGGCTCAAGTCCCGGATTCAGTGTAGATTTAGTTAAGCTAGTTTGAGTAGTTGTGTTATCATTAAGTGATTAACACACATACGAGTAGGTATATGTTACACCCAATAATTTGATAATATATTATTTTTGTGTATGTGTCACATCCGCTAATTTCAGATAGTATTTTTGTGTAACTGATCCGCTAATTTGAGATAGTATTTTTGTGTAGCTGTCACATCCACTCATTTTCGATGTTATTTATGTGTATCCAGTGTATCCACTAACCAATTTTACTTCAACCAGCGTCAATTGCACGTTGACTGCACCGATTCTCGTAGGATCACCGAAGTAAATCAATGTTCAGCGAGGTGAAGACTTCGATATACGGGCATTCCGGCCGCACGCAGGCTTGGCGAGGTCAACGTAGACAGCAGGTTTGTGAGTTTCCTGCAAATGGAGGGTAACACCCCCGTCTCGAGATGACCCAGCTTTTGAAAGGGACGTAAAACCCCCGTTAATAAATCAGCTCAAAGACTCGGATGCGGGTATATAAAAATTAGTCGCCAAAAGCCATTTGAATCTCGAATTCTTCATCTTCTGCAAATTCTAATAAAAATTCTCCCACTCAATCTGCCAATGCACGTCAAGTTCCGCATAAATATTTAAATAAATATATTAATATTACATGCAAAGGTACATACCATCCTAGTTAGTGAGTACATACATGTAAATTTGTTCCTACATAGATGCCACACGTAGTGCAACTTCCCGTACACTTTATGATGCTGCATATTTGCATATTCTCTATTTGCATATGCTCCAACTGTTGTTAATAATCGCATCGCCTCGGGTTGTTTGTAGAAAACTGTGTTCCTAGGAATTGAGATCCGATGGATAATGTTATTCTAATTTTTTCATGTTTTTTTTTTCCTTCTTTCTTGTCTGTTTTTACAATTGGAGTCATCGCTACCTCCTTCACTATTCTTGCATCGGGTTGGCTGGAAGGAGAATAATAATAATAATGCTCTTTACTCTTTAGTGGAAATCAATCACCGGGCACGGTTAATGCTCAAAGCATTTTCTACCACCTAACCCTCAGAGTCTTATAATTATGTGGTCACAAACTCGAATTAATGAGGAAAAATTCATGCACTGGGTGGGATTCGAACCAACGGATTCCTACGCTACCTGGATTACCAGACTAGAGCGCTAACCACTTGACTACCAGTGCAGAAGGATAGTTTCCTTATAAATTATTCATAGAAATACTTTCGTTCGTCCTGTCTTTTGCATTTATTATGATCGTCTTCAGGTGCTTAGGTACTACTAATAGATTTCTTTTCAAATTGACCAATTGAACCCAACCTGAATAATACTTGAATAAGAGGAAAGTTTTGTTGAAGTTACCTAGACGATTTTACGACTTTATTTTCTTTTATATTATATTTTGTATTGCCAGGTACTCGAAGTACTGTAAACATATTACTTACATTTAATTTATTTAATAAAGTTTGCTGTAAATTGTTTTATAATACTTATTATTATTATAGACTGGTTGGAGTTCAACAAGAGAAGCATCTAAAATAATGATACATAATACTGTTTAAATAATATTTACTTCCTATAAATTTCTAATATTAAAAATAAGAAGTATTGTGATGATGATAATATTATGATTTTCTTTTGTGGTAAAGCACAAGGCCTCTTCACAATTTTTGTGAGTAGCGCAACATTACTAAGAGCCTCCTTCACTTTTCGAATTCTATTACATTAATTTCTTTTTACTCTGGTAGTGCTGCCACTGGTCGTTACTCATACCAGTATCTACTCATTTTTCCTCACCAGGTATGAGTGGACCCCAAACATCCAAGTACAGAGCAGAAAAATACCTACCCCTCTGGGGATCGAACCCAGGTCACCATGCGTGGAATACCTAGCGCGCTAACTCACTCTGCCACGGTGACGGTGACTACTTTTATTATTATTGAATTTACTCAATAAAAAGTACAATTTACAAATTTCAATTAAATTCCAACAATGTTCAACATAATTATACATATTTTACTATAGTGAAATTGTAACACTACCTATAATTCCCTAAAATTTATGTAATCTTGGATTATTGATGGTTATACTGTGTCCTTGGCAACTCTCTATTATGAAAGCAGTCTCTTAAAATATATTTATTTTATTGTCTCTCTCCCTAAAATTTGAAATAAAAAGTTGCTGATATCAAAAGTTCAAAAAAATAATTATTGAACATTCGTGAGAATAAATGAAACTTTGACCTTTCAATTTCTAAACAGAAGATTTCAGAGTTGAGGTTGGATCTTAAGTTGAAGATGATTTTCTAAGTACAAACATAACTATAAAAATACATGCCAATCTGTAAATTATAGCGCCAGATACCATTGTTTGTAATGGACCATTTATTTTCTTTTCAGTAAAACAAACTATCAGTAAATTGTGTTGTTTGTGGATAATATCATGATCGCCGTTGTTAGTAGAGCACGACTTTACCTGAAAATGAAGCATGGCTGTTAGGGAAGGTCTTTTCTAGATGAAGAAATTTCGATTTTAGAACAAAACTACACTCAGACAGTAGATTATGAAGATAAATGAGTTATATGAATTATAATCATGTATATCCCATATATTCATTGCTTGAAACAAAATATACGAGAGTAAGTTCACTCATCTTTAAGATCCAAATTATGAAACAGAATTGAAGTTAAGATAAGCCAGGCTGTCCCTAAACTCGAACGAGAGCGCACTCTGATTGGTTGAATCTCAAACTTGAGGAAATGTCTGACCTATCTTAATTTTATTTTTTATTAAAATTTTGGACCCTAAACTTCGAATATTAATATTGCAAAACACCAAATTAAATTGACCTACAGTAAATTATTTTTTTTGTGCAGATCATGCAATAAACATTGAACTTGTGATTATACGTTCTGACCATTTCGGAGAAGCTCACCAATTCATTTGCCACCCCCGCGCATGCGCTACTCAGGAGTGACGTCACTACCAGCACGAGCCTTGGAGGTGATTTATGACGTATGAGAAACCAGTGGAGCTATTGAAAAAACATAACTTGGAAATACCTAATACAGGGTCCACCAATGATCATGGACTATTTTGCAAAGTCTATAGTTTCACAAGTGTGTTGTCAAAATGAATATTACACCAGTCACCATGGCAGAGTGAGTTATGATTTTTAATTTTTTTTTAAGAAGTCACTGTGGCCGAGTGAGTTAGTGCGCTAGGCATTGCACGCACGGTGACCTGGGTTCGATCTTTAGCGGGGCAGGATTTTTTCTTCTCTGTTCTTGGGTGTTCGGGGTCCACTCATACCTCGTGAGGAAAAATGAGTCGCTACTTTAATGTGAGCAGCAACCAGTGGCGGAATTATAGTCAGAATTAATATATTAGGATATTAAAAGAGGGAAAGTCCTATAATTTTGCGCTACCCACTAAAAATTGTGATATAATAACACAAAGAAACACATTAATTAATGATTATAATTCCCAATGTAACGCGTCAGTTACATTAATGTACTCTAATGTATTGATTAATATGCTGTGTTTTTAAGCAACCTTCAGATATGTGGGCAGCAACGTTTTTATAATAAAACTGTATCTCTCTGGCTCACACGACACACACAGTTATCCGTGATGAGGTGTAGACGACTATAAAAATAAAACAATATTTGCCCGCAGTATACGTATGGTTCACGCATGTGCGAGTATATCTCTGTAGACATAACTTAAACATTCACTTGCAGAAGGATGGTACGTCTAGGACCGCAATGTTTAGTCGCCATTTTATTGCCAATTCCAATAAGTTGCCAGTGATCGTGACTCGATGGTTTACGAGTGAAATAATGATAGGTGTTGCCGAGCTGGATGCTACAGGGTGCGCAAGGTTGAACCATTTTGAAATGTCTATATTTTCACAACTGATGATAATAATAACATCCTTTGGTGGTAGGTAACAACCAAAGGTAGGTTAATGCTCAAAGCATTTTCTACCACCTAACTAACCCTCAGAGTCTTATTATTGTGGTCACAAACGCTAATTAATGAAGAAAAATGCATGCCCCAGGTAGCTACGCTACCTGGATTGCCAGACTAACACTTCTACCACTGTCTTTACAAGGAGGCTAATAATTGACAAGGGCCCCCAGAACCAAGCCAATGCTGGTCTCCTCCCTGTTTATAGTCCCTCAGCCAGACTCTCTATTAGCATCCGATAAAAGAAAAATTCATTGTGAAGCTTCACATATTTTTCGAAAACATAGGCACTTCAAAATGGTGCAGAATCAATGTCGGACCCTGTACTTACTTGGCCAGTTTAATACTCTTTGATTTATACCTGAGACCATTGAGAAAGATGGACTGGGGTTTTATTGTTGTGTGTCTTGTACAACCGGTGATTATTTTATTTATTAATTTTATTGTTTATTGTTTATTTGATATTTATGTTTCAGAGATATAAAAGAACATGTTTTTCTTGTAGGAATAAAATTATTATAACCAATGAGTTTTCACTTAAGAGATAAAGATTTTTATCGTGATGTTCTTGAAAAATGTAGATTTTTCGTGGTTCTTCTCCGGATAGAAGTTATTTTCAATGATTCTATAATTAAAAAAGGTCTCTAGATAGAAGGTCTTCCTAGATACAAGATCAGGAACCGAATTATGAAATATGATTAAAAAATAAATAATATTTTTTTTTACAGAGTACCCATTTTCAGCCATTTTTATTTGGCTTCTAATTCCATGTTAATTGATTGCAGGATTTCTAATCCTGCACTATCCCTTAACATGGAATTTCAACCAATCACATCACATTTATATCAGCTGTTAAGTGATAGTGGCTTGGATTAACAAATTTTGTTTCATAATACAGCCCCTGGAACTTCAACTTCTTTAGACTCATCAATTCATCAAACTTTTTAAACAAAGTACATTGTAAAATTGTATAATCTGTATTTTACACCAATAAATGAGACTTTGTTTAGACTGTGAGGGTAAAGGGACTCTTTAGTCTCATACTTGCAAGATAAACAGAGAATTGTGTTGTATTGCATTGTATTGTATTTGCTTCACTACGTTGTGCATTTGATTAGAAGAAAATATAAGTCGACGATCGATTAAGCTACGGCCAAACTGTCGAGTCTGTCAAAAGGCAACAACGATCTGGTTGTAGTTGGTTCAAGTGAATTTTAATTGTATCTCTCGTTATGACCTATGCCTCACGTTTCCGATAAACTGATAACCCCTCACAGGAGTCGCATGCATATCTACATATCTACTGCTTCTGGATAGCTCCTGATCTTCCTAGTTGCTCAATATGCAAATACCTTAGTCCGTATTCCATTCCTACCAAAAGTCTAGCATCAATTATTTTGCGAATTCAGTTACTGAATATGTAAATAACTTCATGCAAACCAACCAAAAGTCCATCAATAGTTGTGGAATTGTTGATCCCAACCAACGATTTGCGGTGGAATGCATAGATGCTCAATATGCAAATACTTTAGTCCATATTACATTCCAACCAAAAGTCTATCATCAATTATTTTGTGAATTCAGTTAGTGAATATGTAAATTATTTTATCCAATTCAACCAAAAGTCCATCAATAGTTGTTGATCCCAACGTTTTGCGCGTCAATTATTGCGAATACTCGAAGAGTTATACTGAATTTGTAAATAATTTCATCCATTCCTACCATAGTCAATCATAGTTTGTTAGTGTTAGCAAGGATCTGTATTTCTGCACGTTAATACTATGCAATTATGCGGAATATGCAAATACTTTTTTTCATAATTTTTTTTTTTTTTATTATTTAACTAGCTTTTTTATTATTTATTTAGCTTTTTTATACTATTTTTGACTACTAGATAGGGAAATTTAAAGATTGGGTGGAAGATATTGCCATATTCAATAACCCCGACCTTTAGTTAGGATATCTGTATATATTTTATATCTAAAAAATCCCAAAATGGGAGGATAACTTGTCATGTCCCGGCTGGGTTTCGAACCCGCGACCTCTGGAATCTCTGGATTCACAGAATACCGCCTTTACTACTGAGCTACCCAGTATTAAAATGTCCACAAGCAAGTACACCCTGTATCAAATGTTCACTGTCCACAAACAATTACTCGAACAAGTACCTGTAATTAACCATTTGTTAAACACCGTGTTGGTAATGTTTGTATACCTATTTAAAATTGGATAAATCTGTTGCAGTCTCTGGCTGGAGGGGCGATTTGGTTACTGTGGCCATGTAGCAAACCTTTCGACATGACTGCTGATGCTGTAGCTAACTGCAAGTCTGTTGAAACAGACTCCGCCAATACGGACACATAGCTTCCTCCTGATTTGTGTGAATCAAATGTCCTCGTAGGATCACCGAAGTTAAGCAACGTCTAGTAGGTCTAGCTAGTTGAAGCCTTCATGATGCTAATCTTCCGACCCAACCTAGGTTGGGTGAGGTTTATGTGTGTAGCAGGTTTGTGAGTTTCTTACGAATTGAGGTAACAACCCCGTCGTGATATGACCATGCATTTGAAAGCTAAATTTAACCCAAAAAATATCTTGATCATAAATATTTTCAGAACACTATCTCATTAATCCAGAGGTCTCGTTTTCGGAACTCAGCTGGGGGCATGACAAGTAAGACAAAATATATAAATATAAACAAATAATGGTAAACATTAAAATACAAAATTGACAGTATAAATATAAACAAGAAAAAAATAAACAACATAGATAAAATATATACACATGTCATAACTAAAGGTCGGGGTTATTCCCTATGGCAATCTCTTTCACCCAGTCAGCGTCTTGGACTTACTGCTGGAATAATGGGATTAATTAGTTCTAATGGAGCAGTATAAATAAGACGATATTATTATTATTAATTTATACAATTTATTAATGAAATCAATTTAATTAATTCTTGATTAATGATCATGGATGGCTGTATGTCAGGAACAGTAACCCTACAATGTTGCATGTTGTATGAAGGTTATATTTGTGGTCTAGATTAATTGGTCGTATAAGATTTTTTTTCACACTGCAATTTTTCAATTTTTTTTGTACTTTCCTTATTTCACTCAAATTCCTCAAATGTTTTCAATTATGTTATACGAATTTTAAACCTAATTCATTTCTAACGTTTAGATTTAATTTAGGTTTATTCTTCAGGTGTTTTTAGATTACGATAACCACGCTGCAAAATTAATAATAATTATTGATGTCCCAAAATTATATTTTAATTAGTGGTCTAGGTGTACAAAACTGGAGATTTTTTTCAATTCCCAACCTTGGAGGACAGGAAGTAATATTTTTTCTCAGATATTTTGCTTCCAACAGATTGTTCAGCTAAGTTTTTTATTGCTAGCAAACCAAAAAAATAATTTTATTAACAAAAAGGATAATACTAAAAATGTTCTTAAAATGTGTTAAGGAGACCTTTAAAAAAAGAGTTAATTTTTTCTGAAATTCTCAAATACCCAACTAACACTTCGCCTTTTTACGTCTTTTCCCACTCTCGGTTTTGTGCCACTCATGTTCAAATTGACCTAACACCTAATAAATAACACTGGAAGAGGGTTGGGTGGAAGAGATCGCCACAGGCAATAACGCCGCCCTTTAGGTAGGACATTAGCTTTATTCTCTTTTTTGTTCTTGTTTTTTAGTTCAATCTATTTATTTTTTCTTTATAATTTCATTGTATTTTATTGTATATATTTTACTTTGTCTTACCTAATAAAGCAGATAATAATAATGATAATACACTATTTAAATTAATATGAGGAATACAGTATTTATTTATAAATATTAATACAAGAGTGAACCATTTCACACTCTGAGTTTGTGACCACATAATAATAAAACTCTGAGGGTTAGGTGGTAGAAAATGCGTTGAGCATTAACCTCGCCCCGGTGGTTACCTTCCACTAAAGAGTATTATTATTATTGTTGTCACACTCAGAATTGTATTAGTAGCTAGAAATCTTGAAATCAAACATCTCGGCCGAGGTGTGGAGAACGCCGTGTACAAAGAGAAAGACAGTATAGATGCTCGGAAGTGAAAAAGAAAGAACTTGGTGTTGGTGGAATGTGATGTTCTACATTGGTGTCTACTGTTCTAGAGATATAATATTGCCGATGCTGTAAGTCCTGTGGAACTTTGCGTGACGATTGTCCACAGGAGGGGCCGATCCCGTGAGGTTTCTTTTAGATATTCTTTACACAAGGTAGAAACTTGTAAGGTTTACACATGGTGGAAGTTGCACTTTTAATTTCCAGTATGTTTTCGTTTCATGCATAAGAATTAATTTTTTAACTCATTCCTTTCATTTATAGAACACACGAATAGCTCAGTGGTTATGCACTCGCTTGGCATGCGGAAGGTCCAAGGTTCAAACCCCCGCGCCGACAATTTTTTGTATTCAAAATTTGGTTACAGTTGTTTGTAAGGGATACCTGCCAGTGCGCTCGTGTTGACCCAGCACCTAAATGGGAAGTATTGTGTCACTTCTCGCCCATCAGAAGGGTGTCATACTATACGGGATGGGCAGGCTACAGCACAGACCACAAGCGCCTACAGTAGCTTCTATTAATTCATAGCTACTAAATAAAAAAGGCTGTGAAACATTCATCTTTAAAAAAAATTAGGGTAACAGAATTTTTACCATGTAATGAAGTTTTTTGTTTAGTAGCCATAAACCACCATCTAAACTAAGTGAATCGGTACATGCAAAAACGACATCATTCCAAAAGAGTAAACTTTTGGAAAATCAAAAAAAACTTTCCCATTCATTTTTTGTCCATAAGAAAAAAAAGAAAAAATATGTAATCGTAAGGACTTACCAAAAGAAACCATTCTATATAATTTTTGGTCAGATATGTAGTGCCATTTCAAATAAATAGCCGTTCAAAGGTCGTGGAATGATGCTGTTTTTGCACATATCGAAAATATTATAAATAATAACACACGTACACTTCGAATTTTATTGTTATTTCAAACAAAAACAAAAAAATATGAATCATAAAAATTATATGTATAAAAAGAAATCTGGTGTAAACATCACACGACTTTCCTTATCCCCGAAAAGAAGTTGAACTCCGGCACTCGTGACTCAACGGTAACAGCTGCAAACATTGCAAAATTCGTAATCAGCACCTCAAAATCATTGGATTTGATATGTCACAATCCCCATCTAGGATGAATAATAAAAAAGTTAAAAAAAGTTAGTCAAAGCGGGTCCCCCCCAAGATACCGGTAAATTTGGGCCGGGGTCCAAAAAGTTCAAGATACCAAAAAAATGATATGAAGAGACCCCTATTATTTTTTTAATCTAAGAAAATGTTGTTCTCTAACTTTTTTTGTATCTTTAATCAATTCATAGAAGCGGCGCTTGCGGGCAATATTTGCGGCCCTGCGGCCGCATTTTGCGGCCAATTTCAACCAAAAGTTTTGTGGTACGTTTGGTGTATAAAATTGATTTTCATACCAAATTTCAAGTCTCTAGCTCTTACCGTTCTTGAGATATCCTGTTCACACACACACAGACAGGATACACCAATTCTACAGATTACATGCAAGAACCGCATCAATCCCGGATCTATGTCGTTCTTGCATGGAACGAAAATTATAGAAACGTGGTTATATAGGAAGGGAGTAGCAGAATGATTTGGTTTTGATATAAAATTGTGCGTTTACCTTCCGAGATCCAAAATCTATGAAAACCCCATTTTCCAAAAAAATGTGATTGATGTCGTTTTTGCATGTACCGATTCAAGTATAGACGCTAGTGGTCTGTGTTGTAGCTTGCCTATTCTGAAGTCTGCCTCCCCTCTGATGGGCGAGAAGTGACACAGTACTTTCGTAATACTCCTACAACACATGAAAAGTTTCCTACACTCTTCTATTGAATTAACGTCCATTTTATGGTCATATATATCATGGCATGTCACCCTCCGTTCGCAGAAAACTCACAAATCCCCTGCCTACATTAATTTCACCCAGCCTAGGTTGGGCCGGCACGCCAGCATCACGAAGTCTTCACCTCACAAGCCATCGCCATGTGTGTGTGTTTGTGTGTGTGTGGAGTCATTCTTGAGCTAAGCCGGGTAAGGACAGAAAATAGATGGGCGACAAAAAATATTCACATTTTTTTAAAACCTAAATGACATTTTGTGTGTGTGTGTGTGTGTTTCCCGACATAAACTTTCTAGGAATGAAGCCTGGTAAGTGGTAAGTCGTTCTGACAAGGATTCGCGAGAACACGACACCTGGAGGCTCCCGTGTCGCAGAGGTGGGCTCGCCACGGAGGCAACATCACCACTAATGGTTATAGCTTGTTGCAAGATTTATCGAAGATGTAGTGCCGCTCCGAGCAACGCGCTTGATGCGGGTTATTTGCATTTTAAAAGACCATAGGTTTTCTGCTGAAGCGTCGCGCGTCCTTGGTATACGATGGTTTGTAGCAAAGGATGCTTTGTAGAATGGCGTTTTATCACGTGAAAAAATGCAGATAGTGTCATTATGAATCGGGTTTAAGTTTAATTAAACTCTTTATAAAAAGAACATTATGTACAAACAAATAATGGTAAAAATTAAAATACAAAATTGATAATTAACCGAACACAGTGAGGGAGCGAAGCAACCTCATTGGGGTCCTAAAATTTTACCTATAGTTTTCGGGCCGAATTTGGTCACTCGTGGACAAATAGGGGACGTTTTAGTGGATATTGAATTTTTTTTCCATTTTTATTTAATAAAGCAAGGCTCTTGAAATTTTGTAGAGTGGTCGAAAAAATATATTTGAGTTCAGTAGTAAAATTTGGTGATCGCGAAAGCTAAGAGGGCCGCACTGTGGTAAAAACGAAAGAGGGCCAAAAGAAGGGCCGGTTGACATTTTTTAATTCAAACCTATGGAGTGGGTTATTGAATGAAAGGTCTCGATGTCTTCATACTTGATTGAACATTTGTAATGCGATAGTTGAATCTGTGTGAGGTTTACAGTTCACAGAACCACTAGTATAAATATACACAATAAAAAAATAAATAGCATCAATAAAATATATACAGATGTCCTAATTAAAGGGCGGGGTTATTGCCTAGGGCAATCTCTTCCACCCAACCCTTATATTACGTCTTGGGCTTACTGCTAGAATAATGGGACTCATTAGTCTTAGTCGGGCGGTATAAATTATTTTAATAAACTTACTGATGCATGGTTACTCACTCAAGAATAACAGTTCGTGTTTGTACATAGCAATCACAGTAATCCCGCATACATATTTCAATTACATTACACACAAAGCGGTAAAGAAATCAAAATTACAAATGCAGGTATTAGGTAAATAGAGGTAGTCTTGCTTGCAAATTTTCCGCAAACTTGCAATTCACTTGCAGTTTCTCTACCTATGAATTATCTATGAATAAGCATTTGAGCAGATTTCAAGTCTTTACTAGGCGCGGCCTGTGGAAAAATGGGATGTATAGGTCTTTCATCGTAACGGTTGTGACTAGTGTGACTACTGCACGTAGTCCAGAGATCCTGAGTTCAATTCCCGGTTGGAGCAGACTTTTCGCACAGAAAATTCTGTTCTCTCCGAACATGTGAGGCTGTCAATTCCGGCCCTACCCAGGCTGGGTGAGGTTAATGTTGGTAGCTGGTACGATTCCCACCGAATGAGGGTAAAACCCCGGCCTGCCTACCTCAAGTCAGGACGTTAAAACCAAATAGAATCTATGGACATGAAAGGAGGCTAATAATTGACAAGGGCCCCCAGAATCAAGCCAATGCTAGTCTACTCCCTGTTTATAGTCCCCCAGCCAGACTGGCTCTTTCAGTAACTAAAAAGTTTGAGTTTGTTTACCATACCACTCATAATAGTTATGCGTTAATTATTCTAGAAATATGTAATGATTTTCATTGTGTACAACTGTACAAGGTAGGACTTGAGAAAATCCTCTCTTTTTCTTTTTCGTCTGGGGGTGCTGCAGTTCCGCATCTCCTTAGCACCGGCCGAACCTGGTCCTGACCCAGAGTTAATGACCAAATTAAATATAGGTACTGGATGATTAAATGTACCTTGTACTTACTTGTTTACCTAATGGTCATTTCAAAGCAACCGAAGCGAAGGTTCGTTTACACCAAATCAAGATTTTATAACTTTATTTGAAAATATAATAAGCAGGTAGGTGCTCACTAGAAGTCTTATGTTAGTTAGCTTAGGCGTTAAGTACTCGGTTCAATCCCCTGAACCGACAAAAAATTTACATTTTAAATTTGGTTACAATTGTTTGTAAGGGATACCTTCCGGTACGCTCGTGTTGACCTAGCACCTAAATGGGAAGTATTCTGTCACTTCTCGCTCATCAGAGAAGAGGCATATTACCTGATGGTCAAGCTACAACACAGACCACAAGAGTCCACACTAGCTTCCTGTTCCATGGCTACAAAGAAAAGGCTGCGAAACAACGAAAAAACTGATATACCTGTATATAATTAAAAAAAAAAATCACTTCAGATTTAATATCTAACCGACCTTAGTGGATTGAAGTGGTAGTGGGCTCGGAACTGGGAGGTCGGTGGTTCGAGTCCCAAAAACGGCTAATTTTAGTAACTGTGATAACGCACATCAGTAGCTCATTCCAGAAACACTCTCCACGCTCAAAATCCCCGAATCTCCCTTCAACCGTCACACAACGCACTCTGATTGGTTATTGCATTGAAATTAACACACCAGAGTGTTTTGTGTGACAGTGGAAAGAGAGACTTTGAGATGATGATAGTGGAGAGTTATTCTGGAACGGATTACACGTACCTATTGGCACGAAAAAATAGAACCTTCTCTATTACTACTTCCGAAGTATATTCTAATATAAGGGTTGGGTGGAAGAGATTGTAATAGGCAATAACCCCGTCCTTTAGTTAGGACATACTTTCATATACATTTTTTTTTATTCTTTTTCCTTTTTAGTGTATAAAATATTGTTTCCATTTTTTAATTGTCATAATAATTATTTGTAGTTTACTGTACATAATTATGCCTTTTTATATCTAATAAAATGTTTGAGAATAATAATATTAGAAATCGGAAGTACTGTGTTCGTTTTTGTAAAAGAGAAAAATATTTTTTACTCTGAATTAATTTTTTATTTTTTAATTTCACCTCGCAGTAGGACAAAGAGTGGCACCTCCGACAAGCATGAGTTTATCAGGAACACCTTTTCTCATGTACCTGGAAACAAACAAAAATAAAAACGTGTTAACACATTAACAAAAACGAAAAGTTTCTATGAATTCTAAATTTCAAAAAGGTTAGGTATTGTTTCAATTTCACTTTTCAGTTTAATTTTGAAAAAAAAAAATAATAGGTAACCACCTGAAACTAATTTGAGGACGTGTGGTTTCGTGAGAAAATATGCTGTAGTGACGTTCGCAGAGGTTGTTTCGTGACAAGGTATGCTGATGATGCTACTGATAATTTAGAAGGAACAGAAGATTATGATGCTGAAAATTTAGAAAAAAAAAAAAACGAGATTATCGTGAAAATTTAGAAGAAACAGGAGATTATGATGCTGATGTTAATTCAGAAGAAACAGGAGATTATGATGCTGATGATAATTTAGAAGGAACAGGAGATATTGATGCTGAAAATTTAGAGAGAACAAACGAGTTTCTTGTGAAAATTTAATTTAGAAAAAAACATGAAAAATAATGATGTTAAAAAGCATTTGCAAATAATACTTCATTGAAAATGTTTAATAATACCTAATTATGTTTAAACCTAATTTCTCTTTTCATAAATATAGGTAATCATGGAATCAAATATTCATTATTTTACAATTAGTGAACAAAAATTTGAATTTGAATTAGTTAGTACAACAAATTGAACTCAAATAACCTCTATACAGGTTGTCTCATTTTAAGCGAGCCAGCATGACTACTCCTGTTGGAAATAAAAAAACCTATTCCGCGATCATTTTCATAGCTCAAAAGGAGACATGTAATGATGTTAATTGGCAGAGAAAGTAAGTAAGTAAGTAATTGGCAGAGAATGCCTGAGGCATTAACTTCGCCCCGGATTACAATACATTGTACATTTAAATTTAAATATTTTTTTCTATATTTTCTTTTGTAAATATTGTTAATTTTTGTTAATAATTTATTGTTGTTTGTATTGTATAAAAAAAATAAAGTGTTAAAAAAGAAAAAAGAAATGACCTGTGCAGATCTGTAAAAGTTGAACTTCAAAGTCAACTTTAAAATCTTAAATGGATCGATCTGAATTTTGTTGCATATTCAAATTTGTTAGTAGTCGCGCTGGTGTGCTCAAAATGAGGCACCCTGTATTAGAGAGTCGACGTGCTCTTTTTAATACGATTTAATTTAAAAGTTGCGTTTTCATGTTATTTCGATATTTCCGATCGCTCTCTTTACAAAGTAACAACTCCTCCATTCCGCACGCACAGGATTCGAAATCTCTATTTTGCCAACTTCAATTTGCTAGTTGAAACACGCGAACAGACACGTATAAAAATTAGTACAGATCATTAAAATTCCTCATAGAATTACCTGACACTAGTTATTAGGCCCGAACTGTGAAACAGGATAAGTTAATCTTAGTTGTTCTTATAGCCAGCTTGGCTACAGCTGGAGAGGTGAATGATGGTCTCCAGCGAACTTTATTTCAAAGTTGGCTCGTCCTGAACCATATATTTCTATGTGCGATCAACCATCATGAGGACTTGGAAAATCGAATTTTAGAATACCCATCGGTTAGCTGATAAAAATCTAAGGGTCGGCTTAGATTAACCAATCCTGTTTCATAATACGGCCTTTAGTCGTCTCTCCAGTAGCCCCACAAAAAAAATGGGATTTCTATCAATTTTTTTTTTTTTTTTTTTTTTATGAATCTACGGGGGTTGACCCCATTTATTACAAAAAAGAAGCATACTCATTAAAAACAAATATTACAAAATAAAAACATAAGTACAAATAAAAATAAGAGCAAAATAAAAACAAAAGCATTAGGTATCATTTTATAACCAAAAGTTACCTCCCTAATTAAAAAGTAGATCAATATCCGATCTTTTACAAAGGAATAGATCAAAGCCCGCCCCGCTGGTGAGATTACCTATTTTCTCCATACGTTGTATTGGAGAATGTTCACAAATATTAATTTTGCATCTCCGGAGCAGAAAAGTATCTATAGATCTTCTCATTCTCCCTATGCTTATGCTCATACTATCAATTTGTGATCTGTTCATTCATGGAATCACAGAGTCATGATTGGGATTTGAGGCAGGAATCGACTCACTCTCAGAAAAATATTCCTGCCTTGAGGAAATTATTCCATCCTCTTTTACCCTGAACTGTCAAGTTCTCAACGCGCTATTCTGGTAATCCAGCTAGCGTAGGGATCCGTTGGTTCGAATACCACCCAATACATGAACTTTTCCTCACTTATTTGAGAATGTAACCACATAATAATAAGGCTCTGAGGGTTGGGTGGTAGAAAATTCTTTGAGCATTCCTCGCCTAGTGGTTACCTTCCACTAAAGAGTATTATAGCTGAATACCACAAACAAGATGTAGTTGACCGTACACCAGAACAAATTGCACCCAACTTAATACTCTTGCTCTAGAGCAGGCATGTCAATCTCAAATGTATGGAAGGCCATTTTTCAGTTGTGCTGATCATTGGCGGGCCGCAGGTACTCAACCCCTCCCCCACTCGTAAAAAAAAGATCCTGACGTAAAATGAAAAAAAAAAAAAAATTAAGGGTTTTTAATTTGTTTTCAGTACAATTATTATGCATTTGCCAATAAGTAGGTATAGCCCAGGCAAATTAGTGCTAAAATGGGGTCTAGCGTCAAAAAATTGCTCAATAGCTGGAAATCGTTTTAAACCCTTAAAGGGGTCCTGAATAATGGGTATATGAGTTTGCGACGGATTTTAAGTTGTGCTTCCGAGTTTAGGGCCTAAATAGTGCAAATTTTTTGCACTTTTTTTAAAATTGCGCTTATAACTCAAAATGTATTTATTCTACAGAAAATTTTACTCATTTCTTATTTAAGGAACATAAAATTATGCGTCTAATGACGTTTGAATCATTAAAAAAGGTTAAGCCGTTCAGCCACAATCGCTCCTCAAAGATGGGTGGTTTTTTCAAACATAGCTCAAATTTTTAAAATTCTCAACTTTTAACGCCTGTAAGTCAAAAAGGACTGCACCAATTGAAAAATTTAATAGAATCAAACTTGTAGAAAATGTAATTTTAAGTAAAATACTGTTTGAAATTTGAAATTTGCTCACTCCAGTGCTGAGATATGATTTTTCGTCCCTAGCGCCAAATTTCCGCTAAGGCAATGCAACGCAAGAAACTTCATCTGAACTCTAAAATTCTCATATTCTTACAACTTTTCAAGCAAAACTGAACGTAATCTATTGAATTCAGTCGAATAGGTAATTTAAAATTTTGAGAAACTTGCACTGAATTTTACTAAGATCTTCACTGAACATGTTGTGATTTCAAGACAGCTGGCACACTATGGAGGATGTAACTTGTTTTATATGCGGGAACATTGTGCAAGAAGGAATATTAATAATAATATAATAATAAAAATGCATTTTCTTTGTATTATTATGTCACAGTTTTAGTGGGTAGCGCAGAATCATAGAACTTTGCCAGTTTAATTTACAATATCTTGTATTATTTGTGTGCCTATGATTCAGCCACTGGTCGCTGCTTCATATCAAAGCAGCTACTCTTTTTTCCTCACGACTCACGAAGTATGAGTGGACCCCGAACATCCAAGTACAGAGCTACAGAGCAGAAAAAATCCCATCCCGCTGGGAATTGAACCCAGGTCACCATGCGTGCAATGCCTAGCGCGCTAACTCACTCGGCTACAGTGACTACAATATATTAAAGGCAAAGATAGAGGAATATTAAAGGAAAAGTCACTTCGAATGTTCATTGAGGACAGCAGGAGGAGAAATGATGTGCATCACACGTGGTTACAGACTCAAAGATCTGTTATACTTCACGAGAAGTGTCGCAAAGGTGTCTACACGAAGGAGTCAAACACTGTAAAGGCCGAAAAAGAAGCAAGAAACGGAAGCCGTGTGACAAGAGGCCGTGAGGAAATACCAAAATTCAACTTCAAGGAGCTCTGCGTCTACTGTGGAAAAGAATGGAGGTTCTGGGTACTAACGACTTCTTAGGAGTGAACCACTTTTCATGGCCATCAATGGTATCCATGTTTATATCGGCGTTGTCATATACGAATTGAGTTAATGAATTTTTAGTGATGATAAGGCCATGATACGTTCCATGCTATGGGGGGGGTATTCAGTGCTTCACTCCTAAGAAGTCGTTAGTACATAGAACCTCCATACTGAAGGTGAAATCAATCCCACTAGTGACCAGTTTGAGCGAACTCTCCCTGTTCACGCCATGTGACTCCAGTTTCAATTGACTCCAAACTTACCCCGCGCATATCACTCGATCTCTACGCCTCTAACCGTTAGAGATAACACTTCGATATCAGATGATAGGCATATCATATGATCTTACAAAGAAAGCCAGAGATTCGGTACGATAGATTGGGAACGACGATGCCTCGTTCAGATTGTAACAACCAGTGGTCAGGGTACGTCTTCTCTCCTTCCTCGATCTACCACCTTTGATCCCCTTCTAAAGGCGTAAGTACTTGGTACAAGTACTCAAGGTAAGATCATCCAATCTCATTTCATAGTAGTAGTTTATTTCTTCCTTTTATCTTTCCGTGTAAATTTAATACTCTTTAATACACCTACACCTTTCGTAGTAGCGTTATTGAACCAGCGGCCTTTTCTTCGTTAAACCCCAGTAACTGGGAAACTTAGGTCTTTCGGCTTCAAAGCCCCAGTTAGTACATTAATTCACTCCCCTCGTCCGGATATACCTTGAGCTGCATCAGGATCCATAGATGGGCGTGAATTAAAGAACATACCACGACAAGAATCGTACTTGCCTTCAGCGGCTACGAGGTCTGATTCAGTTGCCATCTTACGAAATACCACCGCCCCCATTTCATCTCCTCTGGCAATTGCAGAACCTTTAATTTTTTGCATTATTTCTTGTGTCTGAATTTCACGTCTATGAAGAGGAAGCTTTTTCTGTTTAACCTTGAAGCTTTCAGAGGCATCTTTTCCACAGTAGAAGCAGAGCTCCTTAAAGTTGAATTTTGGTATTTCCTCACGGCCTCTTGTCACACGGCTTCCGTTTCTTGCTTCTTTTTCGGCCTTTACAGTGTTTGACTCCTTCGTGTAGACACCTTTGCGACACTTCTCGTGAAGTATAACAGATCTTTGAGTCTGTAACCACGTGTGATGCACATCATTTCTCCTCCTGCTGTCCTCAATGAACATTCGAAGTGACTTTTCCTTTAATATTCCTCTATCTTTGCCTTTAATATATTGTAGTCACTGTAGCCGAGTGAGTTAGCGCGCTAGGCATTGCACGCATGGTGACCTGGGTTCAATTCCCAGCGGGATGGGATTTTTTCTGCTCTGTAGCTCTGTACTTGGATGTTCGGGGTCCACTCATACTTCGTGAGTCGTGAGGAAAAAAGAGTAGCTGCTTTGATATGAAGCAGCGACCAGTGGCTGAATCATAGGCACACAAATAATACAAGATATTGTAAATTAAACTGGCAAAGTTCTATGATTCTGCGCTACCCACTAAAACTGTGACATAACAACACAAAGAAAATGCATTTTTATTATTATATTATTATTAATATTCCTTCTTGCACAATGTTCCCGCATATAAAACAAGTTACATCCTCCATAGTGTGCCAGCTGTCTTGAAATCACAACATGTTCAGTGAAGATCTTAGTAAAATTCAGTGCAAGTTTCTCAAAATTTTAAATTACCTATTCGACTGAATTCAATAGATTACGTTCAGTTTTGCTTGAAAAGTTGTAAGAATATGAGAATTTTAGAGTTCAGATGAAGTTTCTTGCGTTGCATTGCCTTAGCGGAAATTTGGCGCTAGGGACGAAAAATCATATCTCAGCACTGGAGTGAGCAAATTTCAAATTTCAAACAGTATTTTACTTAAAATTATATTTTCTACAAGTTTGATTCTATTAAATTTTTCAATTGGTGCAGTCCTTTTTGACTTACAGGCGTTAAAAGTTGAGAATTTTAAAAATTTGAGCTATGTTTGAAAAAACCACCCATCTTTGAGGAGCGATTGTGGCTGAACGGCTTAACCTTTTTTAATGATTCAAACGTCATTAGACGCATAATTTTATGTTCCTTAAATAAGAACTGAGTAAAATTTTCTGTAGAATAAATACATTTTGAGTTATAAGCGCAATTTTAAAAAAAGTGCAAAAAATTTGCACTATTTAGGCCCTAAACTCGGAAGCACAACCTAAAATCCGTCGCAAACTCATATACCCATTATTCAGGACCCCTTTAAGGGTTTAAAACGATTTCCAGCTATTGAGCAATTTTTTGACGCTAGAGCACTAATTTGCCTGGGCTAGTAGGTAAGTACCTACTTTTTTTTAAAGTCTCGTAAAGTTGAAAAAAAAATTCAAAAAAATAAGTCTCAAGCGATATTTTTTTTTTTTAATTTTCCTTATCTTATTATACCCTAACGCTCGCAGCGGGCCACACAAATTGACCAGGCGGGCCGCATGCGGCCCGCGGGCCGCCAGTTTGACATGCCTGCTCTAGAGAGTCTAAAAGTCTAGCTCGATTGTGGCTGAAAATTTATTACTCAATTACCTATTTCTTTCTTAATATAAAATATTACAATCCTGGTATATTATACGCTCCCTCTCTATCTCTCTCTCTCTCTCTCTCTTTCTCTCTCCTTTCTCTCTCTCTCTCTCTCTCTTTCTCTCTCTTTCTCCCTCACTGTCTCTCTCTCTCTTTCTCTATCTCTATCTCTCTCTAAAGCTTTATTGTTTATGACCTATGAGGCAGGCAAAATTAATTTATTGTTCTTTTTTCTCTATCAGGTCGGTAGTTCAACTCCCGGTTTCGATGTAGATCTAGTAAAGTGAGTTTGAGTAGTTGTGATATCACGAAAGTGATTAACACTAATATTATAACTTATATTCTTTTTAATGTGATAACTTTTCTTTATCATAATTATTATTC
This sequence comes from Bactericera cockerelli, assembly GCA_024516035.1. NCBI lineage: Eukaryota > Metazoa > Arthropoda > Insecta > Hemiptera > Triozidae > Bactericera > Bactericera cockerelli. The sequence continues at coordinate 1,003,923 of CM044962.1, read as the reverse complement.
ATTATTTCTTCTGAAGTTCTTTTTCTTCATCTTTAAAAAAAAATGGGACTCATTAGTCCTAATCGGGCTGTATCTATAAATAAGGCTGTATTATTATTAGTATTACAATTACATCATATTGTTGTAATTGTAACTATTTCTTTTTCTTCTCTTTTTTTATAATGAGTGTTTCACGAACTCCGTATACCTATTGAAGAAATCAAAGCTTTTTCTCCGTGTTGCAGTTTACCGATACTCCGAGAAAAAAAAAAACAGAAAATAATAAATCAATAAATAAATGTGTTTATTTGTGTTATTGTATCAGAATTTCAGTGGGTAGCACAGAATTATAGGACTTTTCCATATCTTTAATATCCCAATACCTTATTTTTGTCTATTATTCCGCCACTGGTCGCGGCTAACATTAAAGCAGCTACTCATTTTTCCTCACGAGGTATGAGTGGACCCAAATACCCAAGTATAAAGCAAAATTCTGCCCGTCTGGGGATCGGACCCAGGTCACCGTGCGTGAAATTCCTCGCGCGCTAACTCACTCGGCCACGGTGACTACTGAAAAGAAGAGAAGAAAGAGTAGGTCGTTACTATAGTTTACAAAGAAATGGCTGGGAATCGTACCAACTTCTCACACTAAACTTACCCAGCCTGGGTATTAGGCTGGAAATGCCAGCCTCACACGTGTTAGGAGGGAACAGAATTGTCTTTAAAAAGTCAGCCCAAACCGGGGATCGAACATGGAGCTGGCTGGTACTCGTACTTACAAAAAAAAAAACCTCAGTAGCTTGAACAATAAGGCGGCGGACTTGTAACCTAGGGGTCAGTGGTTCAAGTCCCGGTTTAAGCGTAGAGTTAGTAAAAAGAGTTTGAGTAGTTGTGATATCACGAAAGTGATTAACACAAATATGATAACTACAAATAATAATAACTAATAACGATATTATTATTATTTGGGTGGAAGAGATTGCCATAGGGAATAACCCCGCCCTTTTATTAGGACATATGTATATATTTTGTTAGTTTTTTCCTGTTTATAATTAGGTATACTGTCAATTTTGTATTTTAATTTTTTAGCATTATTTGTTTGTATATATATATGTTTTTCTAATAAAGAGTTTAATAATAATAATAATAACGATGGCTCCCACTGCACCCTGTAACACGATGAGTTAGGCCATTCATAACGTGGCGAACTTAATGGATTTCACCAGTCTGTAATTTGACCCGTCCCATAAGTCAGGCGTGTGATATTTATTTTTTAAATTAAAAAATCTGCTGGAATGATAACAGCATAATCAACCTGTAGTTTATTATTCCCGACAGGTCCTTGGTTTCACCAGGCCGTCCGGTGCAGGCCGAAGGAAACGGTGATTCCATCGTGCTGTATGTAGACCTTAGAATAATAATAATAACCGTCTTTAGTGAAAGGTAACCACCAAGTGATGATGCTCAAAGCATTTTCTACCACCTAACGTAGACCTTAGAATAATAATAATAAAAAAGGTAACCACCAGATGAGGTTAGTGCTCAAAGCATTTTCTACCACATAACGTAAACCTTAGAATAATAATAATAATAAAGGAAATCACCAGGTGAAGTTAATGCTTAAAACATTTTCTACCACCTAACGTAAACCTTAGAATAATAATAATAACGCTCTTTAGTGGAAGGTAATCACCAGGCAAGGTTAAAGCTCAAAGCATTTTCTACCACCTAACACCCTCATAGTCTTATTATTAGGTGGTCACAAACTCAAATTAATGAGGGAAAATTCTTTTACTCGGTGGGATTCGAACTAACGGATTCCTCCTCGAGCGATACGAGGCCAGTACTACCCTGTATTTATACTATTTACATGTTTTATATATGTATAAATGTATGTACATAGGGCATCCTGTGTATATTCGCACCGTCTGGACAAAACAGGCCCTCTGCCCTACGTGACACCGGTCATCAGAAATACCAGGAGTCAGGCAGTGGAAGGAGTAGCAGCAGGACGATTTAACACAAATAGCACATTGCTCTAACACATCACTCCTCACACACGCTCTAACACATTCGGTGCTCACACAGTGTGAAGTGTTGGCTTTCAGTTTGAGTTGACAACGGTGTGTCAATCAAACTTTTTATTTTAGGAAAGTATTGTACATATTCGTCGGGGTCCACTCATACCTCGTCAGGAAAAATGAGTAACTGCTTTAATGTGAGCAGCGACCAGTGGCGGAGTTATAGGCAAAAAAAAAGATATCAGGACTTAAGATACGGAAAAGATCCTGTAATTCTGCTCTAACCACTAAAAATTGTGATATGATAATACAAAGAAACACATTTATTTATTTATATTCGTCGAAAGTTCATGGTCATTTGGACATTCTAAAAGAAAAAAGCAATCGTGGAAAAAAAACCACGCCCTAACGGAGCAAAGTGGCAATTTTGTTTGGTAACAGCTGAAAGAGGAATAAAGAGGACAAACGTAAGCCTAATTAAAAAAGTAAATTAAGTAATTTTTTAGAAAATAGTCCAGAAATTAAGCTTATCATGGACAATAGCCTTAAAAACCAAGGGATCGTGGGTTCAAGACTAGCATTGACCATGATTTGGTGTATAAGGTGAAGACTAACGTTAGATTTAACATAACATAATTATTTAGAATTCTGAGATTGTACATAGGTACTCTGCAATAATAATAATAACACTCTTTAGTGTAAGGTAACCACCAGGCGAGGTTAATGCTTGTATTATATTGCATTGCAATATAATCTGAAAAATAACCGACAAAAAGTTTTGGTCATTTTAGTTTCAAGGCTCCCCCCTAAAATCATTATAGTCTTTTTCTCGCAGGATGTTTCTCTAACACTGTTCATGTAATTTATTTTCCAAATAATTACGTTTGAACTTTTATTTAAAAAAAAAAGATAAAAAGAATAAACTGCATGAGTATTGCATTGTATTGCCGTTTTATCGATCAAACTACTGAAGTCGGTGACTGATTATACATACTCACGTAATAATGTGATTTTCAGAAGGATACCAAAGTCACTAATTGTAATGTGTCAGCCAATATCTAAATATCCTAATAAAAAAAACTCAACCTCCGTGGCGTAACGGTTGTGACTATTGCCCGTAGTACAGAGATCCTGAGTTCGATTCCCTGTTGGAGCAGACTTTTCTCACAGAAAATGCTGTTCCCTCTTAACATGTGAAGCTGGCAACTCCGGCCCAAGCCAATGGAGGGTAAAACCCCTGTCCTGTCCACCTCAAGTCAGGACGTTAAAACCAAATAGAATCAATGGACATGAAAGGAGCCTAGACATTGGATCTGGGAGTCTATATAATCCTCTCACCACCGTTATTTAGCTATCAATACCTATCTTACGCACACAGAATTATTATTATTATTAATTACCTATTATTTTCTATATAAAAAAATAATGTCTGGGATATCCAACAACAACAATTCATTATGGTAGTAACAATATGTTTAATAGAATATTAACTTAGGTAGGTATATACAGAATGTATTATAATCATTAAATCACTTCTATCTTAAGCTAGAATCTTTACAAGAGATATTTCATTTCAATCTGTGGTGGTCGGTCTAATAATGATTCAGATTTGGTTCAATGATAAAGCCAGAAACTCGGCCAAACAATAGTTGATAAAGACCAGGTATTGTTAAGCGCAATAAATAGACGCCTAATTATGAAAATAGCTGCCTACCTGTTATGGTATATAATCATTAAACATAATAATATGGTAATTAATAGCACTCACTATACAGGATCTTCATAAAACATGATCCCGAAAGAAAACCTAAATTTTTTTCGATCATCAGCTAAGATTAAAAATAACAGACTTTTTATTTATAAGTAAAACAAAGTGTCGTCTTCTCTTTTCATGGGCAGTACTGACAATATTATGCTACCAGCATTGCCTCTTTGAGTGGCAATGCTGATTTGTTGAATAAGGAATGCACTGGCCCTGGTGTTTTTTTTATAGTTTTTTCTATGAGCTTTTTACCAATTTCTTTGACCTAAAATTGTAAATAGATTTGAAAATGATCCATTCAGGGTGATTTTGTCGAAAACGTCAGTAGAATGCCCAGATAAATCTTTTTGTAAAATTCACTTTGGCTTATAAAAGTTATAAATAATTATTACATACCTTCCTATTTTTTAAAAAGGTGAGTATTTTTCCGAAGAAGTGGACTCACTTAAGACTTTCCTAAGAAGTATCAACCTCATTCACCTTACGTAGATCTTGTGAGACTCGGCACGAACGACCATTCAATAATTGGTTAAAGTCCCTAACAGGAAAAAAAAGAATACCACATATTAAAGTTCATTTAATTTTTCGGACAATCTATTTTCAAAACACTTTCATGACTGAATATAATACCCAATTAAATTGTTGAATAATGTTTTCCAAGCTAATGGTCGGTACAGTTTAGAGTTTTCCTAAAGTTGGTGATATGTTACGAGTCTTACTTGTGCACTATCTTTGTAATTTTGAATTACAAAGATAGTGCAAAAAACTACAAAGATATTGCCTTTCAGGATTATAACAAAACAGCCACCAAATTCAAGTTATTTTTATCTTCTTTTTACCTTCTTTCATTTCAGTTTTCTATTTTCCTTCCTTCAAGCATTTCAGATAAAATCACCAAAGAACGTTTTTGAAGCAAATTGACTAGATCTATTTCACCTGAAATTTTAACGTAATTTAAGCACACTCTGTATATGTATATTTATCTCACACACTGATCCTATTGTGAGATATGGCTCCCGAAATCTCATTGTAAGATTCAGGTACCAGGTTAATTATGCTCGAATTCTTGAAATGAAAGGAAGCCGAGTAGATACAGCTCTGATCAAAATCAGCTGACGAGGCAGAATATATGGTGAAAGCCATTGTTAATTGTCTTCTGAACAAGAGGTCAATGGTTCGAGGCTTTTGTCTGGACACGTTTTGATTCAATGAAATTGTGATATAATGAGTAGCCATAGGGTTTCTCCTTATTATTTATGCTTTGTTGTTTGAATCATGCACTGAATCTTATAATAATAATAATAGATAATAATAACACTTTTTAGTGGAAGGTAACCACCAGGAGGTTAGTGCTCAATGCATTTTCTACCACGTAACCCTCAGAGTCTTATTATTATGTGGTCACAAATTCAAATTAATGAGGAAAAAATTCATGCACTGGCAGGGATTCGAACCAGCGAATCTCTACGCTACCTGGAATACAAGACTAGCGCTTTAACCACTTGACTAGAGTGCGCATCTTGTTGTGAAAGTAAAGGAACTCTGCTTAGTCTCATTCTCGCAGGATAAACAGAGTATTGTATTGTATTGCATTGTATCTATTCACTAGCGGGCTGTCGCCCGCTTTGCGGGCCGAGGCATGGCCGTGAAAGCAAAAAAATCCTTTTTCGCCAATGGCAGGTGTTGTAGTGGGAGTTTCGAAAAATCCCGTCTTATTGCACATCTAGACTATAAGACAAAGCTACCTACCAAATTTCAGCTTCCTAGGACTTACGGTTTGGGCTGTAGAGCGATGATCAGTCAGTGGTCAGTGGTCAGTGGTCAGTGAGTGTCTTTGACATTTATATATTAAGATTCTGTCACCATACCTATAAAGAAAAGAAAAAACAAATAATCAATAATTATTATTATTGATTATTTGTTTTGTTGATAGACAGAATATCTACAATAATATGTACCAATAAGTTATTTTTTTACCTATATGAATTATGTATGGCCGTATGAAATCTTATGAAATCCCAAAAATAGCCAATTCGCTTCGCTAAACTAATTTTGAACAATCAGATATGTGTACTGAGGCGTGATGTGAGAAATCAGGACCATCCAGGTTCATCACTGATAACAACACCTCAAATTTAAACAAAATCCCCTGGGGTATACATTGGGTGTTGGGTGGGATCCACGCAATCATGCACGATAGTAAAAAAATCACTATTCTTCAGTCCAGAACTAATGTGAGAGAGTGTGTCAGCATCATTAGATAAATTTAAATATAATAATAATAATGTGTATCTTTGTTTTATTATATCACAACTTTAGTGGGTAGCGCAGAATTATAGGACTTTTCCGTATCTTTTATATCCCAATATCTTATTTTTGCCTATAACTCCGCCACTGTTCGCTGCTAACATTAAAACAGCTACTCATTGTTCCTCACGAGGTATCAGTGGACCCCGAACACCAAAGTACAGAGCAGAAGAAATCCTGCCCCGCTGAGGATCGAACCCAGCGTAGAAACCCGAGGATCGAAAAAATGCCTAGCGCGCTAACTCACTTGGCCACGGTGACTCTTCACTACAATTATGTCACAGTCCTGAGATAAAATGGACTCGAATATAACAGAAAACTCTTTAAAAAGTATCAAATTGCGTCACCCATAAACGTGTTACAGTTTCAGCGTAGTTAATCTTAACTATGTAAATAAAAAATATGAAGAAAGAAAATGTGAAAAAGTGGGTAGGTCAAATTTTTGACGAATACAATATTTTCCTTATTATAGGATAAGGAATGTAAAAATATTATTATTATTATTATATTTAATTGAAAATGATAAAAATCGTAATAACGTTCTTTCTCATTAAACGCTCCAACCAATTATTATTATTAAACACTTTATTGGATAAGAAGACATATCTACAATAAAAATAATTATTATGACAATGGAAAATAAAGAAAACAATATACAGGGTGAGCACAAAGTCTCACTGGGGTGAGACTTTATGCTCACCCTGTATACAATAAAAAGGAAAAGGAAAAGAATATTATGTATTATATAAACAGTATAAACACATAACTATGTCCTAACAAAAGGGCGTGGTTATTGCCTATGGCAATCTCTTCCACCCAACGCTTACATAGCTATTTCATTACCACTACTACATGCTTTTGGATTGCACAATGCACAGCTACTTAATTGTGCGTTTTATGAAATAAATTATCGCCCGAATAAATTTTCCGCTGCAAAGGGCACGCGGACTTCAGCTTCTTTTATTCCATTCAGAAATGCGCTGGGATTGGAATTTTCCGCTCACAAAATCGCTGTGAGTGGAATGCGAGCAATGTTGTTATGAGATAAGGGAAAGCGGAATTTGTACTTCTATCATTTAATTTTAAGCATAGCGCATTATTTAATTTTATTGCATAGGTGTTAATAATGATAATGAGAGTAAAGAAAAAAGGCAATTGAGTTTGCGAAATAATAAAATAAATAATAATAGTTAATATCTAATAATAATAACAAAGGTAAAGAACCGTTTCATAATACTCGGTTGCCCTGCAAAACGTGCCAAGTCCCCAGAGCCAACAAAAAACACCGACCGAAAACATAATAATAATAACACTATTTAGTCGAACGTACCCAACCACCAGGCGAGGTTAATGCTCAAAGCATTTTCTACCATCTAAATCTAACCCTCAGAGTCTTATTATTATGTGGTCACAAACTCAAATTGATGAGGAAAAGTTAATGTACTGGGTGGGATTCGAACCATCGGATCCCTACGCTACCTGGATTACCAGACTAGCGCGTTAACCACTTGACTACCAGTAATTACTGATCACCTGATCATAATTAGGGGACGAGTGATCTTATCGATTATATTTATACCTGAAAGTCTATTAACACTAAACATGTGACGTGATAGACAGTTAGTCGCAAAACAGTAATATTGATATAATCTAAGATTATCTAAGTCAGTGGTCAGTAACCGGGGTGCCGCGAGGTTTAGAAATCATCGGGTGTTTTTGATAAATTGGTATTTTTCATGCAAGAAAACAATGAAAGTTTTGTGATCTTTTGGTAAATGATGAGTGGAGAACTGGCCTACTTAGTTCACATTGTTCATCATCTGAATACTCTCAATACAGGCTTGCAAGGTCCCTCTGACTTTTTTTCTCTCTCCTGGGGTGCCGCTGAGCTAAGAGGTCAAAGAAAGGGTGCCGTGATGGAGAAAAGTTTGCTGACCACTGATCTAGATTATTGAACATGGCTCTCAACTTAATAAAATGGTGATAAAAGGACATCCATCATAATGAGATAAAATCAACTTAGTTTGCGAGTACTAACATACTAAATGTGATTTAATCATTTTCGCACTTTAGTTCATTACTATAGTGTCTATAGTATTCTATGTCTAATATTCATCACTATAGTCAATAGCGGCTGTCTACCTTTGGTATATATTTTAAATATATGAACAATTTGTTTCTCTCTAGTCACCGACCTCAGTAGCTTGATCAGTAAGGCGGTGGACTTGTAACCTGGAGGTCGGTGGTTCAAGTCGTGGTTTCAGAGTGGATTTAGTAAAGTGAGTTTGAGTAGTTGTGATATCAGGAAAGTGACTAACACAAATAAATATGATAAAAAAATAAAAACAGACAATTCATCCGATCTTGCATACATTTCCTCCTCCCCTTGTCAGTGGCTCGTTAAGATAATTTTACATAATATATTATACAGGGTGAGCATAAAGTCTCACCCCACTTGTATTTTTAGCCATTCTCGAGATACGGGGGGTGGGGTGAGACTTTATGCTCACCCTGTATACGCTTATATGTATAATTATACATAATATATTATATATAGGTATCATTATACATTTATATTATTCGGGTTTATCAGTCTCGCGAAGATTTAGGAGATTCAAGAGGCTCAAACAGTCAGATCTATAGATCAGATTGCCATTACAAGGCACCCCCCAGGGCACTTCAGGCCAGTCCAAACACTCAGCACGACCTATCAAACGAGCAAAGACAACATGGAATCGGATATTTTAATTACAAAGAGGGGGCAGCAGGCAAATTCGTTGGTTTTCTGATTCATGAGATGCGATACTTCAATGTACTATCCCATCCAAATTTTTTTCTAGATATTTTTTATAACAATAAAGGTATTATCTGAACTGTGATGTGTATGACCTTGACCATTGATGTTGACATGCACCGCTATAAACTAATAAAAGATAGATGGATTATCTGAACAATGAATGCTTTTATGTAATTGTTTTTCTGTTTTGGAGCTATGAAACAGACCATTTCGACACGTCTGGTTTGCGTTTTAGCTTTTCAGTCCTATGACCCTCTTACCAGTCTCCCTCTCTCTTTTCGATGGTCAAAATCTCTCTTTTCTAATTGACTTCCATTCATATCCCAAAAAATAATATCAGTAAACACACAATTAGATTTAAATCGATTAAATAGTTTATATTATTCTTCTTCCATACGAGTAGTAAAGAAAATACTCCATAGTCCATTTCAAAAAGAACAAGAACATTAGAGAGAAGAAGAAGATTAATGGAAGAGTACCATATATTTTGCTTTACTTGAAACAGAAATTACTTGACCTGTTGTAATTAACATGATATTCAGATATTCCAAATTCAGGAATACCAGAAACAAATAACACGAAGTATGTATTCTGACTTCTCAAATTCGTCTTTTAACTCTACAAACATTAACGTACGCAGGCGCGGGCTGTGGAAAAAAGTTTTGGGGGTGCTGCCACATACACCGGACTAAAATGGGATTTATAGAGTCACTCTTTCAGTATCTGAAGAGTTTGAGTTTGTTTACCATGCTAATCAGAATAATTATGCAGTAATTATTCTTGAAATAAATGATGATTTGCATTGCATACTAGTTGGGACATGAGAAAATCATTTCTTATCAACACAATTACATAACATGAAGATGTCTGTCGCGGTAGCTCAGTGGTAAAGGCGGCACTCTGTGAATCCAGAGATTCCAGAGGTTGTGGGTTCGAAACCCAGCCGGGACATGACAAGTTATCCTCCCATTTGGAATTTTTACCACTAATAATACGTCTTGGGCTTACTGCTGGAATAATAGGACTTAATAGTCCTAATCGGGCAGTATAAATAAGGCGATATTATTATTGCACAAGACAAGAAGGAGGAATCAAGACACCCCGGAGAGAGAAAAGATGGAAAATGAAAATCTGTTTTCTGGAGGTCATGATCCCTCGCGGCTTGCTAGTACCGATAAAAAAATACAGACTTTGTTTTTCACCTGGTGGAGCTGGAGTTCCGCAGCTCCATAGCACCGGCCGCGCCTGGGTGCCGGTGTACAGTTTGTCTTCGCCTTCAATTAAACAACTGTTGAAAAAGTAAAACCACAAAGTGACAAATGGTTCCTCTTCTTGAAATCTACGGCGGCCATGAATATCTCCCCAACACGAACACGGCAGGAGACCAAACTGTTACGTCGTCAACTCGTGTATATAGACGGTGACTTCTGGGCGCTTTGTTCGCACTGACGGCGCGTCGTAAATTTCTCTCCAAGCACTGGACGCTATTTGGACGGCGTTAATGGGTTTCAACTTCCTTCGCATGAGTTTTAACCGTTTTAAACGGACCATATAGATACCATAGAATCCGATATACCCCCTGTTGGGGCAACGCGATCACGCCAAAACCTCATTATCTCCCATTCGATTCGGTTGAGATGGTAATAACATGAGCAGTGCTTCGGGACATTCTCCGCCACAGTGCTATTATTGTTTCGCCAAAGTTTTGAAGAAAAAAGAGATGTAAGAACAGACGTTGAAAACCGCTTTCGGGCATGAATGGGTTCCACTGTCGGACACAGGCTAATGGCACTTCCCAAGAGGATTCTAATTTATGATCCGAAAGAAGCTATTCCAACTGGATCTCTAGAACTCTTTCTTCAAATGGAAATCTGAACTGGATACAAATTAAATGGACTCATCGGATTTTTTTCTGAATAATTTAAATCAATGAAAGTCTTGAGTGGTAGATAGTTCAAATTCAATGGACTAGTTAGATTTTTTTCTGAATAATTTTTCGATGAGCAATCATTGTCGGAGTTGTAAATGGAAGTTTTGTGTTTGACTAAAATACCCACCCAAGAGCTTCGTGCTATTAGTGGGCCCACTCGAAATTAAATTAGGAAAGTTATTTAAAAATATGGAGTAAAATAATTAGTATATGTTAGTAATTATTTTTGTGGCAATATAAGAAACTTAAACTCTGGCAAGTATAGAAATTAAATCTTTTAATGTTTCTTTTGAAAATCATTAATTGGAACAATCTCAATATTTGAAGACTACATTATAGATAAAAAATACTGTTTTATAAACATGTTAAAAAAAAAAAAAAAAATGCACAATTGTGCTAGCATTGAAAAAAAAAAAAATGAAAAAATTTCAGTCTTCAAGATCTCATCAACATAACATCATAAATATATATTAGTGACATACATTATCTGCAAGTACCTATTGCAGTAAAATTAAATTCGTCACTTGAACATATTATCGACAACTAAAAAGCCAGCATCCATGGCGCATTAAATGCACTGGTTCTCGTAGGATCATCGAAGTTGAGCAACGCCCAGACAGCTGAAGACTTCATGATGCTTGCATTCCGGCCCAACTCAGGCTGGTTGAGGTTAATGTTGCAAGCAGGTTTGTGTGTTTCCTGCGAATGTAGGGTAACACCCCCGTCATGATATGACCAGGTAGTTGAAAGCGACGTTAAGCCCAAATTTAGAAGAAAAAAAAAAAGATAAAATAAATATTGTATTATACTGTCTTCTTGCCAAGATCTTGTAATTTTACTTCTAGTGGAAATAATATCTTCTTTGTTTCACTTTGTTTTTTCGCAAACCTACTTGGAGTTGGCATTGTTCAACCTCGTGGTTGAGGTTGGTTGGAAGCACATTTTTACGGCTCGATGACCTTCCTAACGCCACGGATTCTTATTTGATATAACGGTCTCATTAGGACGGGGTTTTTTACCCTCGGGAAATGCCGGCCTCACGTGTTCGGATGGAACAGAATTTTCTGTGTGAAAAATCTGCTCCGACCGGGAATCGAATTCAGGATATCTTGACTACGGGCAGTTCGTCACAACCGTTATGCCACGGAGACTGGCCTAGTATTTCACTATAGTCTGGAGAGTTTCACAACCATACACAGAATTTCACAGTTTCACTGAGATTGGTTCAATTTATTGAAATTTTTACAAAATAAACATGACATCGTTCTTTTCGCGACACATGTAGCCTATCAGGCTCGAGACATTTCCACGCTGGACTGCCAATGACAGTCGTTGGCGTAAAAATGCGCCGGCCCTGCTAGTTTCACTGAGTTTCTGAAATTCTATAACATGTCTATTTGAACTTTACCTGTGAAAGTGCTTTCAAAATCAAGATACTCACAAAAATCAACAAACGGTTGCTTCACGACATAGAACTCACTTCCAAAATCAATAAACAGGTAAAGTGCACACTAACTTGTTGTTCGTCCAATGCCCTTAATGGGTGGCTAATACACAAGTTCTATCACTTCCGGCGTAGGTATGCTTGATCATGAATTTCGATTATTTAAAAGACTCTTTTGAATCATTATTCGTTGAAAAAAAAAATTGGATTTCTTAAATGGTTTCAGAAGTCCAAAACTGGTTACTGTGGCGGCCTCGGAAATGTCAGGTGAATCACCACTCTGACAATCAGAATTTATCATAAACACCAAAACGATCTTTGGTTATCTCCAAGTCCTTCGATCTTGACGTGGGAGACCCCATTACATATCCTAATGATCGCGCCATTCGACGGATCTCTTGATCTCTTCTGATTCTCTCCGGTTATGCAACTTTAACACGTTCGTTACCGAACGGCCATATGTGGATGTTTTTGTGTTTTTCTGTGGGACCAAAACACACATGTGGCTGTTATCAAAATTTTAACGAGGGACCGGAAAACCATATATGGCCTTTTTGAGGTAGGTTGTTAGTATTAGAACAGATATAGGATCGATTCTTGTACAAATACGATGCGAAATATGCAAAAATAATAATTTTGGTACCCAGGATGCAACAGCGACTTTACCGCCTGGTCCCTACGTAAAACTTGAAAAAATTGGCTTGGTAACGAACGTGTTAAGTGGGAGCTTGTGGAAGTGTTTAATTGCGGATTTCGCATGTGCGGATAGATGGTTAATGTCAGTGAAGACAAGGCGCTGGAGATGTTAGCAAACTTGGCAGGTTCCGATTTGGAAACGATTCTGAGCATGAGACGAGGTTGTGAATCACCTAAAATTATAGGGTTCAAATTGTAGACGTGCTTGTGCCAGGCACGTGAAATCGTGAATCGAAATCGAAATAACGCGCTAGTCTGGTAATCCAGGTAGCGTAGGGATCTGTTGGTTTGAATCCCAGCCAGTACATGAATTTTTCCTCAGTAATTTGAGTTTGTATCCACTTAATAATAAGACTATGAGGGTTATGTGGTAGAATATGCTTTGAGCATTAACCTCGCCTGGTGGTTACCTTCCACTGAAGAGTGTTATTATTATTACAATATCAATTGAACCTGTCTGGCTGAGGGGCGTTAAACAGGGAGAAGACCAGTGCCTCGCTAGAGGACTATAGAGTGCTTAATCTTTACAATTTTACAGAGCTCTTTTTTCAATTTGGGTTTAACGTCTTTTTCAACTGCATGATCATATTACGACGGGGGTTTTTACTTCCATTCGAAGGAAACTAACAAACCTGCTACTCACATTAACCTCACCCAGCCTGGGTTGGGCTGGAACGCCAGCATCACAAAGTCTTTACCTCGCTTACAGAGCTACTTTGATTGACTCTGGCACATGAGAGATAAACGCTTGCAATTAGGAGCTTAACTTTTTTGCCAGTCTCCAGGGTGTAACGCTTGTGACTACTGCCTGTAGTTCAGAGATCTTGAGATCAACTAATGGTTGGACAGAATTTTCTAACAGGAAATTCCCCTCCGAAAACGTGAGGCTAGTATTTCCGGCCCAAATCAGGCTGGGTGAGGTTAATAAGGCTGGCTGGTTTATAAGTTTCCATTGAATGGAGGGTCAATCCCTATCTCGAACCACTATTACGTGAAAGTGACGTATAGCGTATAGATATTAGACCTTTAAAAGATCTATATTCTTTTTCATAAATAAATAAATAGTAATAATTGAATCGAATTGAATTGAATAATAATAATATCATTACTTTAAAAAAGTGTATTACAAAGCAGTTGCAAGCAAACTTATAACATTATAACACACTAAGATAATGATAATAATAATAGAAATAATGGATATGCGACACTCTGTAGAAACAACTATCCAGAAGAGTGTGATCCTGAAAACTTGTCATCTTGTGCGGAAATTTTTAAACAATTAATTTCAACATACTATAGTTATAGTTTTAGTGAGATAGACTGAAATTTTCCTCACTATTAACTTAGAAGAAGAAAAAAAAAAAAAAAAAAAAAAAGAAATATATCTACCTCGAAATAATAATATGACTCTTGTTCGAATCTTGCCGAATGGCACTGGATTTTTACTCATGAATTTAAGAATTTTATCACATAGAAATGGCACTTAAGAACATTCAATAATTTTTAATTCAAGTCGGTGGTATTTTAACGGTTAATTTTTATTCCTCTTCGGGTTATTTTATTTTTCGGCCATCTGTTACTCAAGTAGGTACCTGTGTTACTCACAATTTTTTAAAAATAATTATTTAAAAATTTGCATTCCTAACGATATATTTGTCGAAACGTTTTTTATTTAATTCAACACTTGGTCAAATAAAAATTCATACAACATAGGTAGGCGCGGCTGGTGGCAAAATGTTTTAGGGAAGCTGCCACGTAAATGACGTAAACCGGACTATAATGGGATTTATAGAGTCGATCTTTAAGTATCTAAAGAGTTTGAGTTTGTTGACCATGCCAATCATACTAAATATGCATTATTATTCTAGAAATGTGTGATGATTTTCATTGCGTACGAGCTAGGACGAGAAAATCCTCTCTTTTTTTCGTCTGGGCGTGCTGCAGTTCCGCAGCTCCTTAGCGCCGCCCGCGCCTGAACATAGGTATGTTAAACATATTTAAATAAACTTTTTGAACGCTGCAATTTATTTTAACCGCTTGAGCAAATTCACCAATATCCATCAAATGGACAATGGCGGCGAGAAATGGACCGGTATTCCTAGGGCGTTATGGCGTGTCAAATTTGAAATCGTGACTGATAATTATTTTATCTAAAATATCAGCAAATTAACATGTTTTCATGTTTTTTCAACGTGTGAAAGTGGGACACTGTCACACCGGATGAGTGATAATCCGATTAATAATACCATACCAAAGATTAATAATCCGTCGAAACTCGAATTTGAGTTTCGAATCGGTCATCGAAATCCAAGAAGGTGGTTTCGGTTTACAGATCGATGAACTTCAAATTTTAGAGATTTAGGTAACTAAACATGACATGTTTAGTTTTTATACATAGGTACATACATAGATACATTTTACCTATGTAAAAAATAATCACAAAATTTGATGCCGTGACGAAAGGAGACCAAAAAATTTCTCTTGAAACTTGATACACGATTTTGAAAAGAAATACTATCAAAGTGAGATAGTTTATGGAGGCGAATTATTGTGTCGAAACCAGAAGGCCACAAGTATGTGAGGTCACTCTGACTTGACTTGGTCAAGATATTCGAAAAAATCTTCAATTAGGTCAATTAAAATTTAATATATAATCTTAATATATAAATGTCAAAGTCACTGACCACTGACTGATCATCGCTCTACAGCCCAAACCGTAAGTCCTAGGAAGCTGAAATTTGGTAGGTAGCTTTGTCTTATAGTCTAGATGTGCAATAAGACGGGATTTTTCGAAATTCCCACTACAACACCTGCCATTGGCGAAAAAGGATTTTTTGCTTTCACGGCCATGCCTCGGCCCGCAAAGCGGGCGACAGCCTGCTTGTACCTAATAATATCGCCTAATTTATGCTACCCGACTAGCACTAGTCCCATTATTACAGCATTAAAAATACCAAGACGTATTTTGTGTGGTCAACATACCAAAAGAAACATTATAGTTTTCATTATGAAACGAAAAAAGTTGGATGACATTTTCCATTAATTTTCCTTCAATCCGAAGACCAATTCAGTTATATTCTGAAATTTTCATGATTTAATTTTACGAATGTATTTTTCTGTTTTACAATAAATAAATCTCTTTAAAACTATTGATTTTCACAGCTCGATTCCAGTTATAAATAGAGAGAGGAAAATATTACTAATAGAGGGTTCATAAAATATTCAAGCAGAATTATCAGTCAGTTAGTGGAAGTAGAAACTTTTTATTTTGTTTTTTTACTTTCCTTATCCTATGATTTCTTAGCTAGGTAAGAAATTAGTACATAATATGTCTCTAGTATAATATCAAGTACATAATATGTCTCTTTCTACTTACCTATAAGGTATAGGAAGTATTTTTTATTTTTTTTCACACGTTCTTCGCACCTCGGCCCAGGTGTTCGATTGCCAAAACATGGCGTCAACGTTGTGGGAGAAAATAGATCATCTGTGTTTTTTCATGAGATTTGATTCTTACCTGCGGACAAAAGAGAGAAAATATGTCTTATTATCTAATAAAGAATTTAATAATAATAATATCGCCTTATTTATACTGCCCGATTAGGACTATTAAGTCCCATTATTTCAGCAGTAAGCCCGATACATATTATTATGTGGTAAAAATCCCAGATGGGAGGATAACTTGTCATGTCCCGGCTGAGTTTCGAACCTGCGACCTCTAAAATCTCTGGATTCCCAGAGTGCCGCATAATAATCTAATCCTGTTTCATGATTCAGGCCTAAAAATTAGGTACCTACTAGAGCAAATAAGCTCGAAACACCTGTCCAGGTATATGTTGTGATATTCATGTGTAAATGTACATCTAATACAACTTCTCACTTTTCTGTTTATACTGATTATACTCGCAGACAAAGTCTGTGGCTATTGTCCCACCACCCGTTCTTAGTCATACAGGGGCCTTGAACCACCAGACTGGAGCGAACCACACCGCAACCTTAATTAAATCCACTACCGGGTCTCCGATTTTTTATTGCTCCACCGAAGTGCCATGAGATTCCTCAGCCTCACGGAAACGATTCCGTCCGAATGTCTGATCTCGTATCTCCAAAAATGGTCAGAAAATTTCATTGCTCTGTTTTCGTAACATCCGTGCAGGAAGATTGTCAAAAACAAGTTTGAAGTAAACTCAGCAATTGTTAGGGTTCTTTTATCTAATTTCACAGAAGTTAATCAATTTTATAATAATAATAATAACACTCTTTAGTGGAAGATAACCACCGGGCGAGGTTAATGCTCAATGCATTTTCTACCATCTAACCCTCAGAGTCTTATTATATTATGTGTTCACAAACTTAAATTAATGAGGAAAAATTCATGCACTGGGTGGGATTCGAACCAACGGATCCCTACGCTACCTGGAATACCAGACTAGCGCGTTAACCACTTTACTACCAGTGCACTGACAATTTTTTTCAAGCAACCCTTAGTTTAAAAAGTTATCATACGCGCTTGACTAAATATCTATCAAGTTTTTTTTTTTCAATTCGGGTTTAACGTAGCTATCAACAGCATGTTCATATCATGACGTGGGTGTTACACTCCATTCGCAGAAAACTCGCAAACCGGCTACCCACGTTAACCTCACCTAGCCTGGGTTAGGCGGGAACGCCACCATTACGAAGTCTTCACCTAGCTGGACGTTGCTTAACTTCGGTGATCAATAACATGCGTATTATTGTGTTTGACCTAGCCAATAACACTTGAGTTGATAAGAGCAATACCTCATTATCATAACAATACAGATCTTCCTTACAATCAGAACTATTTTACCAAGCCAATAATATGAAACCTTATCTGAAATCAGAGGAGTACCCAAGAGACGTAATGGGACGTAAAATAGAATAAAAATTATCTATAATCCTGAATCAGTGACTCAGTTTTCGTCTCCTTCCACTTCTTCTTTATCTTCTTATTTTTTAGACTTAATAATAAATTATACATGCACAGCAATAAAACAGGACCGGAATATCTGATAATATAGCCTGTGATGACAAAGCACTGATAATATCGACAATGGCAATTATGTTAATGATAATGGTAATTGTATAAATGATGGTATTGAAGTTTGATGATGATATCAGTAGTGAAAAGATCCCGATAAGTCTGCTTCCTGACATTAACAAACTTTACGATCCGGATTTAGATTTGGACTGAGCGGAGAACCTTGAAGGAGTTTAAATAAAACGCCAAGAGAAGCTGGTCCTCCCGGTGTACTTTGACATCGATTTTTTCTACATTTCTTGCAGCATTACCCAGATATTATCAGTGCTTTGTCACCATAGTCTGTCCCGGTAGCTCAGTGGTAAAGGCGCCACTCTGTGAATCCAGAGGTCGCGGGTTCGAAACCCAGCCGTCACGTGACAAGTTATCCTCCCATTCGGGATTTTTACCACATAATGATACGTCTTGGGCTTACTACTATTATTATTCATTACTCGTTTTACTTTCACAGTCTCTCACACTATGTACTACAAATAAAGAGATGATGAGAATTGCATTGTGATGAATCTTAAAAAGTTACCAATTACTTCGATTTTCCCTCATGTATTAGGGTATGTAGCCACAATGTCACATAATAACAACACTGAGAGAATGCTAGTCATGAAAAATGCTTTGGGCACTAACCACACCTGGAGGATACCTCACCTGAGGACACCTTTTTAAATATAACCGACTTCAGTAGCTTGATCGATAAAGCGGCTGACTTGTAAACTGGAGATCAGTGGTTCAAGTCCCGGATTCAGCGTAGATTAAGAATAGCGAGTAGTTGTGGTATCACAATTGTGATTAACACAAATCTTATTAAAAAAGACACCTTTTTAAATATAGGTTAGATCGCTTGGAAATTTCTGAAGTAGACTACAGACCTAAATCAAACGAGGAAAATTTGAAGCCTTGCAAATCCAGACGTGTTTATTTCTTCGGCGATGTTCGATAAACTTGCCTCTTTTCAGTACAGCCTCCGCTAAATCAACAACTCTCTCGACAACAATTCAAGGATCTCCCGATCTGCTATCGTCCGGGTTATCTTACGTTGAGTTGGGAGACGAATGACATGCGGTGACGTTAATAAGTTTTATCGAAAATATTTCGAGAATCTAGATATCGAGCGAATTAAATTGGACCGATACGGTCGTCTTGCTCGCAATGAATAGTGACAGCAATAATGAGACGGATCGAGGGATTTTATCTGATAGCGTGGAGTGGCTCGGTGAACAGACGGCTGGAGACGATTTGGTTCGATTCCTGGCTATCTATTTTTTAATAGCGGGTTATCTGATGGATTTAGAATAGCGGAAAATTAAAGGCTTTCCAGAAATCAGAATACTAAGGGTCAAGTTATGGAACAGGATCAATCAATCAATTTATTTATTGTGAACAATTTAATACTTGAAGTAAGTGTTTCACATCCAAGATTAGGTACTATACTTATAAATTAATCAATTGAATCTAGAATTAGTTATATAAAGAAATGAAAACAATTAAAGTTAAGATAAAACAGACACTATCCCTCAACTTGAGTTGTAGTGCGCTTTGATTGGTTGAATCTCCGACTTGAAAGCGTAAAAGGACCTGAAATTTATACTTTCCTTATGCTGTAAGGAAATTATTCATCTTATATTTGTATTTTTTGGCGACATTAATTTTTTTGTAGGGAGATTCGTGTGGTGTCACGAGCGTCACACCAGTTTATTTTCTCATATTTCCAGGTTTATCTCATATCCAGTTCTCTGATATCAGGTTTGACTGAATTGTATCTCAATGATTTACCTGTATTGTTATCATCTTTGGATTATGTTTTGAGAATTTGGCCACATAAATAACAAAACAAGCATTAGCTAAGGAGATTCTCATGTTCTCTGATCTGCGGGATCCTAAATGCGTGGGATGATAAAGTGTCCCATAAATGAAGTGTTCCATAAATAAAGTGTCCCATAAATTAGGATTAGAAAAAGGTTTTGACCACAGGTCTGAATTTTGTGAATTTTTGTATTTTGAGGAGAGTGCTAATGAGCTATTTCATGACGACAGAGGAGATACTAGATTCTTTTTATACACTCCATTAGGACTTATGAGTTTTTTTACATTCCTTATCTTATAGAAAGGAAAGTAATGGAATCACCCAATATTTTCGATAGTCAGTTTTCACTGCCAGAACGCGTTCTAGGATCCCCACAGCCTACATTATAAGTTTCAGCAATTGGTCCGTATAGGATAGTCTCTACCCTAATTCTACATAATATTTGCGACTCGAACCAACGACCTCCAGGGTACGAATATTTTACTCGACTGATCGAACTACTGAGATCAAATGGTCGAGAAGAAAAAGAATAATTATAGTTTATTTATTTAAATTACAGAATTGACACAGGTATAAACAAATACATCACGGTCAACTTACAGAGTGAAAGATACATAATAAGATAATATCTACTTAGTAATTCTGTCCAGTTAGGACTAATTAATCCCATTATTCCAGCAGTAGGTATACCCAATGCGTACCATTACGAGTTCAAAATCCCAAATGGGAGGATAACTTGTCATGTCTCGTTTGGGTTTCGAACCCGCGACCTCTGGAATTACCAGACCAAGACACCTTGACCACTAAGCTACCGGGACAGACAATACATATTAGGTGCCGGGTCGACTCGTTCATATCAGAGGTGAGATCTCGAATTCTCGCCTCGATTTGATGATCCGTTCAGGAAAGATTGCAAAACTTGTGAAAGAGTGTTAGCCATGTCTATAAATAAGTTTAGTGCATTCGCGACGTGCGTGTTGGTTGGCGGCTCATGTGTGATATGTGTAGGGCCGAATTATAAAGCAGGATTAAATATATTTATCTAGGATTTGTTAATCTAAACCACTGTTTCGTGGCTGCGCACTACTTTTTCTATCCGCGACTGCTTTCATCAAAGTTTGACAGTCCATATTCCTGTTCAGTACTAAACTTGTTCTGGGGTCCTCCCCTATCTGATATCCCGACTCTGCAGTCGTTAAAATTAACCTCACCATTTGCTTTTCCTCTTTTTATTATTTTTAATGGTCAAAATAGTCAAATACCTTCCACTCACTTGCAAATTTTGAATATAACCCCTTCAAAGTGTAACAAATATGATTAGTATTAACATAGTGCTTGTGAAACCTCAAACCCCAAGGAACCAGCGTAAGTCCATCTACTGATCAAGGGTGCGCACCCTAGAGTACGACCTAGCACAGTACGGTAAGCCCTCCAATTTTTACCGCGTCTGGCGTTGTGCCCTTGAGCCCTCTACAGCCACGATCACTTAACAGCTGATATAAATGCGCTGTGATTGGTTTACAGTCATCCCACACTATCCCTGAACAAACCAGGTGGCTTGTTCAGGGATAGTGTAGGATTACTGTAAATATTGTAGGTACATTGCTTCGTCCTCCTAATAAAGATTTATTGTATAATAATAACTCTGGGTGAGAACTGAATCAACTGAAGCACCTCTTCTGTTTATTAGGAAATATCATTAAGTTTTTAAAGAAAATGGCGGACACCATTCCAATAGTATATGATGTCCGCCATTTTCTTTTGAGGAACTGCTTTACATAAGATGTCCAGAGAGCATTGGGAGTTCTGTAACTATCATTTTTAATCTATGGTAGGGCTTGCCGGTATTAAAGTAAAAGATACCAACCTCAGTGGTTTGACCGATAAGCCGACGGACTTGTAACCTGGAGGTCGTTGGTTCAAGTCCCGGTTTCAGCGTAGATTTATTAAAGTTGAGTTTGAGTAAGTATTAATGAACACAAATGGGATAAAAAAATTTTTGAATAGTAAATAATAGCTGTAGTAAAGCGAGCCGCCTCTTGCATCTTGCTCAAAGCTTCGCTGTGGTAGGTGTGCCAAGTATTTGTCTCTCTGTGGGTCATAACCTTTGCTACTTAATTACCTGTGTTACCTGTGTATTATTTTACTGAACATCAACGTCAGCACACACACACACACATGTTTTAGTATGGGTATGTTTTAGGAGAAGTGAGCGGGAAAGTGCTGGGCATGTTGAGAATACAATAAACAAGTCACTGTACTGTACATCAGCTGCAGCCTTTGAAGGAAGTTAATTTATTATTATTAAGAATAATAAATTTACTGTTTTCTTAACATGATACAGCAACTTTCACTTATGTGCCATAAGTATCAACTTATGTAGGTACCTACTTCCGATAAAGTTCTAATATATATTAGAAAACGGAAGTTATGTGTTCATTTTGTAAAAAAAAAATATTTATATGACGAATGGTTTATTATTATTAAAAATAATTTCTTATGTATTTATATGACGAATGGATTATTAATATTAATAAGAATTTTTTATTTATTAATATGACGAATGGATTATTATTATCGCAATAATATATTTTTTATTTATTTATATGACGAATGGTCTTGAGTATATTTATGAATGACCTGTCAGAAAAACAAAAGGGGGGAAAAAAACATTCTCGCCACGCCCACTTCCAAATAAATAAGTTAGCGTTTAATCCTCGACCTCAGTAGCTTGATCGATAAGGCGGCGGACTTGAAACCTGGAGGTCGGCGGTTCAAGTCCCGGATTCAGCGTAGATTTAGTAAAGCGAGTTTGAGTATATTTTTGATATCACGACTGTGATTACCACTAATAACATATGATGAAAAAACAAAAGTATTAAGCTTTTATTTAGAACCATCATAACAAGAGAGTTATTGACTTCACTATCAATTTTCGAATGAAAAAAATAGACCTTTCATAATCGCGATTGACCTTGATGTGTAAGGAAGGTTAAAAAACAGGTCTTAACTGTTTATTTTTCTTCTTCTTCTTTTTTTGTCTCTTTTAAACGTCTCTAACATCTAGGACTAGAAGTTTTACCCTCCATTCGTTAGAAAATCACAAACCTGCTACCCACATTAAGCTCACACAGCCCCTGGATTGGACCGGGAATGGCCAACATCACGAGGAGAGGATTCAAATAATGACCCATCCAAGTGTCTAATATGTGTCAAACATTTGTATGAGCGTGCACGTATAAGTTTTTCTAAATCAAAGTTCAAACCTTCTCGTACCGCATGAATTGATCCCGGGGTCGAAGGGGATCCCTGATTGTGAAGAACTTTGGATCCGACCAATGAGATAAGGGGTCGACCCCTTATCTCAAGGCTTGTTATTTTCTAGTGCTACTTTTCATGCCAGTGCTTTATTTATTACGTAACCTAATTAGCCTCCTTGTAAAGGCAGTGGTAGAAGTGCTGAGTCATTCCTCCACTGTCTGGCTACCATCGTTCTCGATGACGCCACCCTATGATGAACCTAAGTAGTCATTAAATAATAATAAATATATTTCCATGGTTGATACATAATACAACCGACCGACCTCAGTAGCTTGATGGATAAAGCTGCGGTCTTGTAACCTGGATGTCGGTGGTTCAAGTCCCGGTTTCAGCGTAGATTTAGTAGAGCGAGGGTGAGTAGTTGTGACATCACGAAAGTGATTAACACAAATATGATAACTTAAAAATATAATCAAGTTTTATTTTAAAAAGCACCAATGAAATGTTTTTATAAATAAAAATATTAGTAAAAAGTAGTATGATTGTTATCATATTGATTTGTCTAATCACAATCGTGATTTATGATTCATTTTTCGGAAAGACTTTTATTTATTTTGTTATACCGATTAGTTCATAAAACTAGTTCAGGCGTGGCCGGTGCTAAGGAGCTGCGGAACTGCAGCACCCATAGACGAAAAAGAAAAAGATCGTAAAAGAAAAAGAAAAAGATCGTAAATCCTAATAGATCGTACACAATGAAAATCATCATATATTATATTATTTATATTTATAGAAAAATTAATGCATAATTATATTATGATTGCCATGGTAAACAAACTCAAATTCTTTAGATACTGAAAGAGCGACTCAATAAATCCCATTTTAGTCGGGTTTATGTGGCAGCACCCCCAAAAATTTCCCTACCGGCCGCGCCTGGTGTTATGGTATGTATAATGTGGTGTAAATCATCACTCTGACCAAACTGGTAGCTGATGGCAGATGAGCACCATAAAATCTTCCGAGTTTAAATTTAGCTGTTTCTTCAACGTCTTCTTCTTCTTCTTATAGGTGATGTTTATCATGTATATTTATAATAATAAATGACACTCTTTAGTAGAAGGTGACCACCAGGCGAGGTTAATGCTCAAAGCATTTGCTACCACCTACTCAAATACTCAAATCAATGAGGAAATATTCATGCACTGGGTGGGATTCGAACCAATGGATTCCCTACGCTACCTGGATTACCAGACTAGCGCCTTAACCACTTGACTACTAGTGCAACAGTTTATTCTTCTTCTTTTTTTAGCTAACGACCTAAGTAGCTTGATCGATAAGGCGGCAGACTTGTAAGCAAGAGGTCGGTGGTTCCAGTCCCGGTTTCCGCGTAGATTTAGTAAAGCGAGTTTGAGTAGTTGTGATATCACAAAAGTGATTAACACAAATATGATAACTTTTTTTTTTTTCTTCTAGGTGATGTTTATCCTGTAATATTTATCTATAAATTTATACGTACACCGTTTCAAATCTTCTTCTTCTTCCTCTTCAGGATTCCTACGTGTGCCAGTCTCCCAGGCACCCAGTCCAAATATTCCTATGGAGGCAAGTCCAGTGGACAATGTCGGGTATGACGTCATCTAGGGAGGGCATCAATCTGGCAACCGGTTTCAGATAATGGGCCATCCGGGGCAGGGGCGGTGGCAATGTTTCATTATCATTATAAAATTATTCATTTGTGTGTGTGTGTTCGAAAACCACAAGTGGGATTGAACTACAATTTTGCATGGTTACCAATAACTGGCTAAGTGCGAATATGTGCTTTCCAAAAAAATTGGTCATGCTCTTTTAAAATAGCTTTCTCAAGTATGTACTGGCATATCTCACGAAGTAAAGTACAAGTCCAATTGAGCTGAAATTTAGTATGATTTCTGATGGTGGACCCTATATCTCGAGAACGGTATGTCGTACATCACTGGCAATATGGTGCAATGAACGACTGAACGTGCCTCAATGAGGCCTTTAAAATTATATTATTTTATGGTTTGTCCGTGCCCATGCCCAGCCTGACTGGGGCAGTGTAGGTATTTTTTTTCTCTCCCTAAATCATAAAAAAGGCATGTACATGTAAAGTGCCCTAAAGTAATAAAAAAGCGGTTGCGGGACAGAATTACCTATAAAACTTAATAAAAAAAAATCTTTTAAGTTCAGCCCTGAAGTTTAAAGCTTAGAATAAAAATAAAATTGCCTATTTATCCGTAGCGTCGAATTTTGGGCGTTACAAATCCTCTCGTTTATCAAGCAGGAGAATTTCTTTGAGCCACCAGATCGATCCGACATGTGTTGGGCTCTCTTTGTTCCTGGCTCCTCTCTCGTATCTCATATCTGTCTTTGAGAATTGAATTGATTGATGGACTAAGTTTTAATATTCATGAGTTTGTTTATTTTCGTTTGATTGTTTTTATTCTACCTTTTTTCTGCCTTGTCATTGCACTAGGCCTCCATCTGATAGGCGAGAAGTGACACACTGCTTCCCATTTAGGTGCTGGGTCAACACAGAGGACGCTCTAAAAATTTAAATAAAAAAAATCGGAGCAATTTTTTTTTTACAAAAACGAACACAATACTTCCAATTTCTAATATCAGAAATTTATCGGAAGTAATAAAAGCTTACATCAGGTGAGTTGAGGAAAGTTTTGCAGGTGCCTAGGAAGTAAAGGATCTAGCTACACGTGATCCTGGGGCCTGTTTTATGAAACACTTTACACTTCATACTTGACGAGTTCACACGTCAAGATTCAAATTCTGTTCCATAAAAAAACACTTTACGAATTGATTTTTAAAGTCATTTGTCAAGTGAACTGCCACACATTTTCTTCCATTTTTACTAGTGCTTATTATTTATTTGAATGAATTAGAGAAAACTGAAAGACACAATAAATTAATTAAATTTCTAATTACATTTTTTTACACTTCAGGAATGGACAGTTCAAAGAGAAGTCATAAAGTGACTTGTAAAGCTTTATGAAACGGAAATACTTTACACTTTAGCTAAATGAATTAGAGAAAATTGAAAGACAAAAGAAAATGATTAAAATTAAAAAAATAAAATAGAAAAAATATTATTTCAAATTTCAATTGTTTACAAATTTAATCAGCTCCAGGGGTTCGTTTCATAAAAACTTTACACTTCATACTTGATAAGTTACGAATAGCTAAAGTGTAAAGTATTTCCGTTTCATTAAGCTTTACAAGTCAGTTTAGGATTTCCTTTTGAACTGCCACTCAAACGTCAATTCCTAAGGAGTAAATAAATGAATTTTGAAAAATATTTTTATAAATTTAATTCATTTTCTTTTGTCTTTCAGTTTCTCTAATTCATTCAAACAAAGAATAGGCACTAGTAAAAGTGGAAGAAAATGTGTGGCAGTTCACCTGCCATATGACTTTAAGAATCAATTTGTAAAGTTTCTTTATAAAACAGAATTGGAATCATGAAGTGTGAACTCGTCAAGTATGAAGTGGAAAGTGCTTTATGTAATAGGCCCCTGGTCTAGCACTGTTCACAGCTATCGAAGTACAGTTGTTTTTGGCTCCGGGTTCAGCAGAGGACATAACCATTGATTAGCAAGAGGTAATTCTGGCAATCAGCCTAGGCTCATATGAACCGTCTTCATGAGAGAGAGAGACTAAAAGAGAAAGATATAGGGTTAGGAAAAAGAGTGTGAGATATGTATGTAGATGAAGAGAGAGATAGAGAGAGAGAGAGAGAGAGAGAGAGAGAGAGAGAGAGAGAGAGAGAGAGATAGAGAGAGAGAGAGAGAGAGAGAGACTAAAAGAAAAAGATATAGAGCTAGGAAAAAGAGTGTGATATATGTATTGAGATATGTATGTAGATAAAAATGTAAAAACAGAGAAGGAGAGAGAGAGAGAGAGAGAGACTAAAAGAGAAAGATATAGGGTTAGGAAAAAGAGTGTGAGATATGTATGTAGATGAAGAGAGAGAGAGAGAGAGAGAGAGAGAGAGAGAGAGAGAGAGAGAGAGAGAGACTAAAAGAAAAAGATATAAAGCTAGGAAAAAGAGTGTGAGATATGTATGTAGATAAAAATATAAAAAGAGAGAAGGAGAAAGAGAGAGAGGGAGAGAAAGAGAGAGAAATAGAGAGAGAGGGAAAGGTAGAGACTAAAAATAAAGATATAGCGCTAAGAAAAAGAGAATGGGATTTGTAAATAGAGAAAGAGAGAGAGATGGAAGGATCAGAAAAGAGTATGAGACATTGAGACATACCTAAAGCGAGAGAGCGAGAGAGAGAGAGAGAGAGAGAGAGAGAGAGACAGGGAAAGACTAAGATGCGTTATTTTTGTGTCATGACCCCACAAGTTGAAGATGCCAAGTTCTATCTCACCATAGATAGCGAGAATCACTAGAGAGGTGTTAAGGTTTGACGAAGTGACAAATAGCCAGCAGATGTACAAGAGGCTGGTATAATGTTACCCGAAGTGGGAACTCACGTCATCTCATATATAAGCTATGTACACTGGTAGTCAAGTGGTTAACGCGCTAGTTTGGTAATCCAGGTAGCGTAGGTAGGGATCTGTTTTAAAAAATTCAAAAAAAAAAAAAAAAAAAAAAAACAGCTGTCCAGGTATGTCCTGATATTCATGTACATCTAGTACAACTTCTTACTTTTCTGTTTTTACTGATTACCTATATTTATAAGAGAAAAAAATTGGGCTCTTGAGTTCTCTTATACCCAGGTTTGTCTGAATATGAACTTATTATCAATCATTCTCTCTCTCCTTATCAATACTCCCCAACAACCATCACAATTTCAATCTCTCT
Organism: Bactericera cockerelli; assembly: GCA_024516035.1. Lineage (NCBI taxonomy): Eukaryota > Metazoa > Arthropoda > Insecta > Hemiptera > Triozidae > Bactericera > Bactericera cockerelli. The sequence continues at coordinate 976,023 of CM044962.1, read as the reverse complement.
GACCTGATTCAAACTACAATAATATTATGAGTTCTCTCAGGCTGATTACAGTGCGATTGCACTGCTCTTCCTGATAATGTTATCAGTCTAACTGTGGAGCAATGTGATGAACCTGTGGGCAGTGATTCTGTTATCAGTACAATGGACCACTTGCATGTGGAATACAAAAAACAGACAGACACACACAAAACCAAAGTTGCTCCGGAGGTATTGAAACGTCCAGAAATATGAAGAAGAAAAAAAAAAATGGAAATCGGAGCAATTTTTTTTACAACAAAGACCACTTTGCTTCATAAACCCCTATACGGAAATGGATCCTAATGGTCGCGGGGGTAAATTTCATTACCCCCCCACAACTCCGCCCCTGTTCGGGGAAAAAGGGCCTTATACTCACCAAAAATGTATAATAACAATCGAAGACGCCATGCAAAAATTGAAGTCAATCGCAAAATAATTCGATTTTTAATAATTCTTTTTCGATTTTTAAGTGCCAACTTGTGGTGGCCCTAGCGACCTTAGGGTCCATTTCCGTATAGCGGTTTATTGAGCAAAGTAGTCTTTATTTGAGCTCTGCTATACGTGGTTTCTCTTTGTACATGACCTTTTGATACACGCTGTATATGTCATATTTATACTACATACTTATTTATGTTGAACGTATGTATATTTTTCTTGAAATAAACAGATTGAAGATTGAACAGATGGTTTCAGAGTGGATCAAATCATGTCGTAAATCATGGATAAATACACATATCGCGCTTATGTCTATGATTGTACAATGTACATGTTACAGAGATGTTATGTACATGGATGTCGATGCAGCAGGTAGATATGTTATGAGCATGAAAACTCATGTATCGCCTGATTGTTTGATCTGATTCATCCATGTGCTCTGATTTACGTCTGTTTGTATATGGACAGGATCAACAATGATATATACACATATAGTAAGTTATACTATACACTCACCATCACAAAAATGAGTAAATCACTCATTGATCAGACAAAACAGAAAAAAGTTCTGATACACAAGGCTTCTTTTCTGTCGGTCCCGGAGATCGCGGGTTCAAAACCCAGCCGAAACATGACAAGTTACGCTCCCATTTTGAATTTTGAACAAAGAATAATACTTCTTGGAATGATGGGAATCATTGGTCCTAATGAGGCTGTATAAATAAGGCGATATTATTATCCTTTCCTTTGTATCTAGTACCATTTTGGGTTATGACAACCAAAATATTTTATGTTTACACAAAGTGGATAGTCCTAGTTTTTCTTTGTTTTTCTTCAAAGATTTCGAGATACTGGGTGATTTTATTTTTTTAGATGAGTGTTTCACAGGCTTTTTTATTTCGTAGCCATGAAACAGGAGCTACTGTAGACTAGTGTAGCCTTGTGGTCTGTTTTGTAGCCTACCCATCCCGTAGTATGCCTCCCTCTGATGGGCGAGAAGTGACACAGTACTTCCCATTTAGGTGAATGGTCAACAGTAGGTAGGTATCCCTTATAAACAACTGTAAATAAATTTTGAATACAATTCTTTGTCGGCGTGGGGTTCGAACCCGGGACCTTCCGCATGGCAAGCGATTGCTTAACCACTGAGTTATTCGTGCCCTTATGCCTATGGCAGGGTGACTTGTCTTTACTAAGCGGTGTTGACACGAGGAGGATTCAGTTAGGGGAAATATTTTTTTCGTTTATAGGTATCTCATCTAATCTAACCTATATCAACCCCACTACGAGGCTATTCCTATGATAGTCTATGCGCTATAAATAGAGGCCAGTGGTCCGTTCCAGAAATACACTCAAAATCCCCGAATCTCAATTTCAACGGCCACATAACGCACTCTGATTGGTTTTCAATTTTAAAACAACAAGTTTTTGGCCTTGTTAAGGTGCAGTTTTTAGTCTTGCATGGTTTTTTGCTACAAAATTCTACGTGTTACCTAAAGATTCTTGTTCCGAAATTAAAATGAATGTGGAGGCAGTGAGTTATTGGGTACAGTTTCACCTGCAACGGTTCATTGATAACAAATGAGCTTTCGATATCTCAATGATGGGTAGTTAATATTTTTGTCATTGTACAAAAACTGTCCTTCTAAAAAAGAACCACAGAAAAGTTTTTTTTTTTTAAAAAAAAGAAGAAGAGGAGGAGGAGGAAGAGAAAAAATAAATATCGTGGGTAAACCTGTTCAGAGAACAGCATAGGTTCTGAACTAAAAATATGTCCATTAAAAAATATCTCCAAAGTGAGATTCCCAATATAATCAATCGCCAAACAGAATTCTGTTAACCTTTTCTGTTTCAGTAATTTATTAATCCTTTGACAGGTCATCTTTATTTGTCAATGGAAAAAAAAATCTATCCCATTCAAACAAGCAATAAAAAATGTAGAAACAAGTCAACTTTGTAGGCTTAAGCGAGAATGTCCAGTTAGTAACTGTTAGTTAAAATTAAAAACCACATAAAATTATAATTTTTAATGTTGTAAAATACTTGTGTTTGTCCAGCTATATTCATTTGATGTAACCTAAAAAAAAACATTAAAAATTAACTGCCGGAAAAAAGTGACCGATTACAATACTTTCTATACCTTATACGTTTTAGGTACCTAATATAAAGTAATAATTCGTTACTTGCCAAATTTTGGCAAGTCGAAAAAATATATACGATTCACATTAATTTTATATAAAACTGTTTGCAGATAGATAGGTTTGTATTCACTTCATGTTTGGGACATTAGTTTTAAAGTACCCATGGACATGCATAGGTGTATTTGCCAATATGATTAGCCACCAATTGGCAGTTAAAAGTTCAACACAGTGATTAATTATTAAGATTCTGTAGAACACAAACATTTCTCAGAACGTTTAACTTGGACAAAGCCATTTGTATAAATTGTCATTGAAGAATAAAAATCTAATTTCGCTGAAATAAAATTCCTACCTACATATAAAAAATGCACTTTAGCCGACGAAGTCTTAATTTATTACGAACTTAGACCCACATCTGTTAGTAACATAATTCACAAGTCTTCAATATCAATATCTAATCTGTCAAATATTAACTGCATAAATATGGATTAATGTACAGTTTTAATATGCATGATGTATATATTTTATTTCTCCATTGATTTTTTTTCTCTTCATTTTACGACGCTTTAACAAGGCGATAAGCAATTTTTTATTTGAGAATCAAATGTAAAATAAATTAAAGATGTGAGTTGTTGTGGAGTTTCTAGAGAATGGGTCGTGAACCCCTCTCAATTGACGCCCAAAGAGAGAGAGAAAAAAAAAACCTTACCGACAGTTTCATTCTCTTTTTAATTTATCTGCGAAAGTACCACCAGACGGGCAAATTAATAATAATAATTATTCCATCTAAAAACATACTTGAACTAAAAGTGGGAGGACACGAGATGTCAGTGGTCACTTGGTCAGTGGCCGAATTGAATTAATCGTGACCACTAAGTGAACTAAGAGTATCTATTTATTGTTGAAATAATTATTGCTTTACATTAAAATAGAAACAGCCTCATTTTTCATGACAGCTTTTTGCAAAGTTTTTTTTTATAAACCATAAGATATTTTGATTTTTGTCTCTAGATATCTAAAATCTATATCTAATACCTACACATATTATGAGCATTCAAATGACAGCTTTTTTAATAAACCTTTAGAAATTTTGATTTTTGTTTGTAGATATCTAAACTCTATATCTAATAATATCTTCACATATTATGAGCATTCTTCTATAACTTGTGGCAGAAATTCTCTTGAGCAGGCCTTGAATTTCATTATTAATTTATAACCTAAGTATTTTATTTGGTTTTTCTTTTTTCTTTTAAATTACAGTCGAACCCGCATGTAAGAGAACAGGATGTCCTGGAAAACTTTTTATAATATTTTTACTTTCCTTATCCTTTAATAATAAGGAAAGTATCCAATTCTTTAAATTGGTTAATGATACAAAAAAAGTTGTAGAGTAACATTTTCTTAGAATAAAATAATAAGAGGGGTTTACTCAAATCATTTTTTTGATATCTTGAACTTTTTGAAACCCGGCTCCAATTTACCGGTATTTTCGAGGGACGAATTTGACATTTATGTTACCCTTGAGTCACCAGTGGCTTTTGGTCCCGTTCCCATTCCTAATAATATGATAAGAAAAGTCAAGTTATGTTTTCACCAGATTTTTTATATTTCTTTTAGTAAGATGCTATTTTCCCTTTTAGAGAGGTAAATTGGACCTGGAAATAGTTCTCTCATATCGAGGATTCTCTCATATCCAGATTCGACTGTATTAATATTTACAACGACTATAGTCACTGCAATTGACATCATGAGAACTAATACGTACACTTGAATTTCAAGTACAAACTTATCGGCTGAGAAAAAATATCTTGTCTAATAAATGTTTAATTAAAGACATCATTGGAAACCAGTCCTCCTGGTGGATTTATTTTTAGCTCGTTGTTTACAAAGCATTGTTCCAATACAGGTTTATGGAATGGTGGGATTTTAGACTGGAAAAGAGATTTATTTGGTGTGGGAGGATTAGGTGAGTTGAACAAAGCCATCGCTTTTTAGCTCGTTGCTTGGAAAGCGTTGTTCTGATATTATTACTCCCCGGCAGAATTAACCGGACACTTGCTGTATTTCCGTTTGAATCCATGTATTTCCTTACGGACTAAATAATAATATATGACTAAATGTAGTTTATGTATTGTAGTTTAAATTTTCAAGGTATTATTGTTTTAATAGAAAACCAACAGTATGGAAATTTATTCTGAACAGAAGAAACATGTCCAACTTTTCCAGTCATCAAAGTTTTATTAATAAATTTAAAAAAAAAAAATGTTCGTTCTATGCTGAGGTATAAATTTCCAATCCGTTTGTTTTCTATGAGACTAAAAGTGACTGAATAGGTTAAACATGCTTTTGTGTGATGGCACTTAAACTAGCTCCTTGTGGAATTCAGGCTGTATAGTCTAGAAACTTTTGTCCGTCTAGCTTACCCTGACCACCGCCTATGCAACCCGACAAGTGTTCAGGCAACATTACAAGCAACAAGCAACACCTACTGGACACGAAGCAATAGTTGTACAAGTGCAGGCAAAAGGCGATAAAATAGGCGAGCCTTATAAACACTTTTATACGCAATGTTAATGTGAATTTAATGATTAGGAATAAAGATATTATCTTTGTCCGACTATTATCATTAAAAAGTAATTAAAAAATGATATTGTTTTGATTATAACGAGAGCAGACTCGTATATTAGATGGTAATAACTGATTATTTATTAGCCCATTAGACACTATTAGACATGATTAGACCCCGTTCAACAAGACAAATGTCCGAGAAGTCGAGCTTTTGATTTTATGACCGAAGTGTGGTGCAAGGATCAGTTATGGGGCCACATTAAAGTGTCTGTTAAGTAGGCGTTAGGGCTGATTTAAGAGCCAAAACAAAGCATACCCTCAGACTTCAGTAGCTGGTCTTTCGCAAACTTTTTTACTTAATTTTACATAATAACGAGTACCTACTACAGAGCGAATATCATAAACTTCAAGCGGAATTGAGTGCTATTTGTACTCAAAATCACTCTTGAGCAACTGAGATTACCTATTTATTCTTTTAATATGAGTCACAACCATTTTTTTTTTAAGACGCGTAATATCTAATATCTTGTCCAATCTCAGCGACTACCCACCATTAGGATTTCGAGCCGGCCATCAGTATCATTCCTCATTACGCGTTGTATCAAGAAAATTGAAATAAAAAATAATGTCATATATAATGTCATTAGTTTTTATTTTGTCTCATTAAACATACTTTTCTTCTGTAAGACGAATTCATAACAAGCTACATCATAAAGGTCACTACCTGAATGTAACTTATGTGGGTAAGAACACAGGTAGGTTGTATGGCTCTAATTAATGAGCCTTACGGAAGACATACACGGACATCATACGCGTTCATTAATTTGGAAAATCTAGACGTTCGGAGTGCGTTTGATCAAGTTCCGACTCGAAGAAGTAGTCAAGTGTTTAACGCGCAAGTCTGGTAATCCAGGTAGCGTAGGGATCCGTTAGTTCGAATCCCAGCCAGTGCATGAATTTTTCCTCATTAATTATCGGGTTGGGTAGAAGAGATTGCCATAGGCAATAAACTCGCCCTTAAGTTATGACATAAATATGTGTATAAATATTTATCTATTTTTTTCCTTTTTATTGTTTATATTGTTTCCATTTTTTTTTAATTTTATAATAATAAATTATTTGTACTGTACATGTACATTTCTTTATGGGGTATTTATAGGATTGTATACTTCCTAAACGCAATAGTTTTCCGTACTTCCTAAACGTACTTTTGGACTGAGTGGGATCTATAAATTTGTAATTTGGTGTAGCTTCTGATTTTTTTTTTTTTTTTTAAGCTTTATTAGGAGGACAAACAGGCAACAGTATAAAATTAAGAAAAGAAAGAAAAAAACAAACAATTGACAAAATAAATATTTAAAAAAGAAAAGAAAATAACAATAATGTCCTACCTAAAGGGCGGGGTTATTGCCTGTGGCAATCTCTTCCACCCAACCCTTGGGTTTTGAAGAAGTAAATACTATGTAAAGAATGGGATTTCTAGCATAGGTCTTATTTTTAGTACATATCTAGTTGTATTATTTTGTAATATGTGTGAACCTGTCTCTATCGTGCAGATTTTCCATTTGTAATTTGTATTGTAAATCACTTTTTAAATTTACTTTGTATCATGAAAGAAATAAAGATATCCGTGACCCATAGATGGTCCAAACGATAGCAAAAAAACCATGTAAATGTCTATGTCTTTTTATAATACATAATAATAAAGTATTTAATCATACTAATAATAATACCGATCAAGACCCATGAACAGGTTAACGTATCTTGAAGTTCAACGAGTTTTCCTTACAACTTCCCCTGCTTTTATTCATTAATAAAATTACAACCAGCTCTGATTAAATTTTCTTGATAGTAATTTCTTATTTACTTTGTAAATTCATAATTCACTTCGCCTACCTATTACTTTTTTGTTCCTTATGCACTTATTTATTACTTATGAACTTATTTATTTCTTATGCACTTTTATATTTCTTATGTATTTAAATTGATTCCTGCTCGAGGTTATAATATTAGTACCGACCTCAGTAGCTTGATCGATAAGGTGGCAGACTTGTAACCTGGAGGTCGGTGGTTCAAGTCTCAAGTTAAGTTAAAAATCTGGTGTAAACATCACACGACTTTCCTTATCCAACGGTAACAGATAGTTAAAAATCAGAGCCAAATTCGTAATCAGCACCTCAAAATCATTGGATTTGATATGTCGCAACCCCCATCTAGGGTGAATAATAAAAAAGTTAGTCCAAGCGGGTCCGGCCCAAATTACCGGTAAATTGGGGCCGGGTTCCAAAAAGTTCAAGATATCAAAAAAATTATCGGAGTGAACCCCTATTATTTTTTTAATCCGAGAAAATGTTGTTCTCTAACTTTTTTTGTATATTTAACCAATTCAAAGAAGCAGCGCTTGCGGTCAATATTTGCTGTTTGAAGCAAGTTTGAATAATTGTGATTAACACAAATAATAATATAATTATGTTAACTTTATATTGTGATATGATCATTAGTATCATCACAATTCATATAATAATGATAATATATACAATTGCACATATTTTGGACATTTTTCGCTGCCTATAATCCGGTCTCAAATCATTATACAATAATAACTATAATAATAACTATCGACGATATTTATTATACAGTTTCATGGTCAAGCATGGATATTGGAAATCCCAAGAAACTATACATATAAAATATAGTTTCTTATATTTATGTAATACGAGTCTATATTTTCTATAATATATACATATATCATATTTGTGTTAATCACTTTCGTGATATCACAACTGCTCAAACTCGCTTTACTAAATCTATGCTGAAACCCGGACTTGAACCACCGACCTCCAGGTTACAAGTCCGCTGCCTTATCGATCAAGCTTAATTTATACATTTATAATGTAATATGAAGATATTTATAGGTACCTTAGTTTCTTGGAAACTCCAATCTGCATGCTTAACCAGAATTAATTAACTCTCCTACCGCAATTTATCGAACCGTTTAAGGTCGCTTCAGCAAGTCGGGTCTGCTGAAAATCAATTTCAACAGAGCTGCCTCATGGTTTATCCACTCTGTCGGCAGGTGTCCATCACACACCTTCCATATATTATTGGCAAAACACATTAATCATGTGAAGAGTCAGAAGAAGAAGATGGTAATCAAGTGGTTAAGGCGCTAGTCTGGTAATCTAGGTAGCGTAGGGAGCCGTTGGTTCGAATTCCACCGAATGTATGAATTTTCCTAATAATTAATTTGAGTTTGTGACCACATGATAATAAGATTCTGAAGGTTAGGAGGCGTGGAAAATGCTGTAAGCATAACCCTGCCTGATGATTACCTTCCACTAAAGAGTGTCATTATTATACAAGATGGTGGAGGAGGAGGAGGAGAAGAAGAAATACACTGATTGACACACAAACGACAGGTGTAAAAACCATGTTCAAGTGCTTTACCAGAAAAGAAATCTAAGTCTCATAGAACTTATCCATTTTGAAACCAAAAACATTTTAAAGTAGTTGGTCCCGCGGTAGCTCAGTGGTCAAGGCGTCTGCTGGTTATCCATATATCGCAGGTTCGAAACCAAGCCAGGACATGACAAGTTACAATTCCATTTGCGATTTTTACCACTTAATAATACGTCTTGGTTTTACTGGTGGAATAATGGGAGCCATTAGTCCTAGTCAGGTAGTATAAAGAATTGTTTGTTTTTGTTTCGACTCTATTTTTTCATATTATTTCTGGACGTTTCATAACCTCCTGAGCAACTTAAGTTTTTTGTCTGTCTGTCGGTTAATAACATTCCTTGTTACGCGCATATCTCAGAAACTACTAAACGGATTTTGACGAAATTTGGGATATAAGTATTGCAGGTGGTCCCATTTTAATTTCATGAACTTCACATTAGCGCTTCTGGGTGAAAGAGACCATGCGCCTGACCACTAATTTTTTACTTGTACGCTTATATCTCGTGAACGGTACTTCCGATTGTAATGAAATTGTGTATGTACATGCGTATTAGTGCATTAATAATTTTTTAAATAAGTTTTGATTTAGCTCTGCTATGAAAATCCGGAATTTGGGACAAAAAAGTGCAAAAATGAGGTCTACAACTTGCCGATACAGATTTTTTTGTAGAATCTACAATGTAGGTATTCTACAGTATAAGACAAATTTGAACTAAATCGATTCAGTGGTTTCGGAGATACAAGTGATTTAAAACTGCCACGTGTTTACAATATGAACCAATCACGAGAAAGTATTGTGTCCATAATATTGGCAGTGCTTTTCTTATTATTACCTAGCAGTATAAGCCATGTGCCTCCTGGAATTGACACACGTTTTCTGATACTTATTATATAATGTATTATAGTTCATACATTAATATAATTATTATACATATAAATCTTAACATAATATATACTATACTATAGGATCTTATGAGAAGAAGCTAATATTAGTAATAGCAAGTCAGGTGGGTTTTTTAATTATTAATCAGAACTGATGATTAATTCTGCCTGCGTCCATTTGCATTATGAATGTGAAAATCCCATGCAGACATATATTATGTATTTTACATACGAGTTGGTACATGTCCTGACGTTTCAATAATGATAAAATTTATGTATGGATGTACAATACAACCATAAATAGACTTACGATGAGTTTTTTTTTTTTTACTAGGTATAATAAATCTTGATTTTTATCAATATTTAATTTCCCAGCGAATGGAGGGTAAAACCCCCGTCCTGATCAGGACGTTAAAAGCAAATATAATCACTGAACATGAAAGGAGCTTAGACATTGGATCTATGGGATCCGTATAATCTTCTCACCACTGTGATATTTGTAGGTATCTGTGAGTATCTCACGGACACGGTATTATTATTATTAATAGGTTATTTTTACTTTTCCGCTTGGGGGGGGGGGGGGGAACCGGCTTTGACTAACTTTTTTTATTTTTTATCCTAGGTGGGGATTGTGATATATCAAATCCAATGATTTTCAGGTGCTGATTACAAATTACACATAGATTTTTAGCTAAATGTTAAATTTGAGTCACCAGTGGCTTTTGGTTCTGTTTCCCATTTCTAATAATATGACAAGGAAAGTCGTGTGATGTTTACACCAGATTTTTTAATTTACGTAGATAGCACGATGTATGCACCAGTTCTCGTTCTGTCACTGAAGTCAAGCAACTTCAAACGAGGTTGGGAATTGGATGGGTGACCATTCGAATTAGAACTCTCGTGATGCTGGCTATTCCCTCGAGGCTATTCCTACTCAGACTGGGTGAGGTTAATTTGCGTAGCTGGTTTGTTCCGGCGAATGGATGGTAAACCTTTGGTAAATTTTGCATTACTTCAGGGAACTTTACATTTAAATTCACCTCCAGCATGCCATTCCGGAAACGGAAAAACTTGGTCAGAGTTTTCCGCTCCGGCCGGGATTCGAACCTCCGGGTTAGCAACCAATGCTCTTAACCACTGTTTTAGTAAAGCAAACCTTGTAACTTAAAACCATTTTCTGTTCAGGTTACAAGGCTTGATAGATTTTATAATTATAAATAGTACACAATTTCACAGCGATCACAAATAATTAATCTTTTCAATTTCAATTCAAAAACATAACAAAGAAGTTCAATTGCAATTCAAAGCAGGAATGCGGCAAGTGTCTGGGGCGCCTTGCCGGCTGGTAAAGAACTAGAAGGAGCGTTTTATCTGATCTAATTAAAATATATTAATTTTTCGATAATTAGTCATTTTGTGAAAACGATCAAACCATAGTTAAAACACAACGTTAAATAAGTTATCATATTTGTGCACTGGTTATCAAGTGGTTAACGCTCTAGTCTGGTAATCCAGGTAGTGTAGGAATCCGTTGGTTCGAATCCCACCCAGTGCATGAATGTTTCCTCATTAATTTGAGGTTGTGACCCCATAATAATAAGACTCTGAGGGTTAGGTCATAGGTGGTGGAAAATGCTTTGAGCATTAACCTCGCCTAATGGTTACCTTCCACTAAAGAGTATTATTATTAATCACTTTCGTGATATCACAACTACGCTCAAACTCGCTTAACTAAATTTAAGCTGAAAACGGGACTTGAACCATCGATCAAACTGCTGAGGCCGGTCAAAACGTTAAATATTTACATAGGAAAATTACTTTTCGACCACCCTGTATAATGTGTACTTGTGTACGAGGAATTTTGCATGCATTTACCACAGGTCCTAAGTCTGCCGTAGAATAATACGTATTTACCTGCCAGCTACGCATCAAATATCTGTAATTATTATCACAATGCAGTATCACACATTGCAAAGTGCAAACGGTATGTATAATTGTGGGAAAACAATTTTACTGACCGGCGAACGGGAAAGTGTGTAATTGTCTGTTATGGAGAGCACGGTTAGGTGGTAAATATTGATCACTGAGTACAATGGGAAAGTGTGTTTACTGTTTGTTATAGAGAGCACGGTTAGGTGGTAAATATCGACCACTGAGTACAATGGGAAAGTGTGTTTACTGTTTGTTATGGAGAGCACGGTTAGGTGGTAAATATCGACCACTGAGTACAATGGGAAAGTGTGTAACTGTCTGTTATAGAGAGCATGGTTAGGTGGTCAATATTGACCACTGAGTACAATGGAAAAGTGTCTAACTGTCTGTTATAGAGAGCACGGTTAGGTGGTCAATATTGACCACTGAGTACAACGGGAAAGTGTGTAATTGTCTGTTATAGAGAGCACGGTTAGGTGTTCAATATTGAACACTGAGTACAATGGGAAAGTTTGTTTACTGTCTGTTATAGAGAGCACGGTTAGGTGGTCAATATTGACCACTGAGTTACACTATTTGCAGATGACACTACAATTCTAATCTGTGGTTCTGATGAGGCTGATGTCATGCATAGGGCGGAGGCAGTGATGACCAACATCCAGAACTGGTTCGCCAAAACAAGCTACACCTGAATGAGGGTAAAACTTCCTTTATGTATTTCAATTCCTCTTCTTCTACTCCTTCCCCTCCTATCCAAGCTAATAAACTCCTAATTCCACATTTCCCTGAATCTAAATTCCTTGGTCTGACTGTTGACAATAAGCTGAAATGGAAAACACACATAGAGCTTCTTCAGCCTAAGCTCGCTTCTTCTATTTTTGCTATTGGATCAGTCAGACGAAATGTTGATTATAGTGCTGCTCTCCTTTCCTATTTCTCCTATTTTCATAGCGTGATGAGCTACGACATAATTTTCTGGGGTTTCTCTCATCACGCTAAACCTATCCTTATTCTACAGAAGAGGGCAGTGAGAACCGTATTTGGACTTGGTTGGAGGGTTCCCTGCAAACCTGTCTTTAGGAGGCAGGGAATCCTAACATTCTATGTTCAGGTTATGCTGGACTTGATACACAAATTATTCCCAAACCTCCTCAAACACAGTAATGTGCACAACTATAATACGAGGAATAGGGAGAAATTTGTAACAAGCAATGTTATTATTATTATTATACAACGCTGTATTAGATATAAAATGGACATTATGCACATACAAATAATTATTTTAACAATAAAAAAATGGAAACAATATATACAATAAAAATGAAAAAGAATAGAAAATATATAAAAACATATGTCCTAACTATAGGGCGGGGTTATTGCCTATGGCAGTCTCTTCCACCGAACCCAACTGTTATGGACAAATCATTCTTGAAAGAGGGCATAAAACTATTCAACAAAATTTCTCCGTCCATAAAAGAACTTCAAAACATCATGCTATTCAAAAATGCCGTCAAAGAACATTTACTTGTGCTAAGCTCCTTATTCATTTGAGGAGTTTCCAGGATAGCTTGAGATAAGTCCACCCTCTCCTGTCCTCACTGTCATCATCATTATAATTTTCATTAAAATCATCATCATCATTATCACCACCACAACCACCATCATCATCATCATGACCACCACCCTCATCATCATCGTCATCATTATCACCACCATCATTATTACCTCCTCCTCCTCCCCCACCTATTTTTCTAATTCTATATGCATACATATTATTATTATTATTTTTATATATTATAGTTAATTTTAGGTACCCTTGACGTTGTACACATACTTACAATTTTTAATGTATCATTTGTACAAAAAAGTATAATAAATAAATAAACTAACCAACCTCAATGGGAGAGGTTGGTTAATGCCAACCCCAAGGAAGTTTGGGAGAAGGCAAATTGAAAGAAGAAGAAGCGGCAATACTTGAGTAAGTAATGCAACCAAGAGACAATCAACATCGCACTACAATCAGTAATGGTTTACTAATCAAAACTGCTGTTTATGTGAACAACACAAGTGGGTAATAATGATAATATTCTGATTGCGTGCTAAGATAACAAATAATACTCTTGATATACAGGGTGAAAAAAAAATGGACAGTCAGCAAATAACGCATAAATTGGTCTCCTACATAAAACTGCACTTACTGTGTACAACAAGCATAGGAAAAAAAAACGATAAATTTCTAATTGCCTACTTGAAAACTAAGATAAAAATAATAATAAAACTGCAGTTGGTGTGTCACATAAAACTGCAGTTTAATGTTTACAACATAGGAAATAAAAAATGATAAAGTTCTTATCACCTACATAAAAACCAAGATAAAATAATAACATTATTTTTTTCTTTTTTTTCGAGGGCATTTGTGCCCCGGAACCGCTTTCTCATTACTTCAAATCACTTTACCTTTACTTCCATGCCATTTCGGAAACGGAAAAACTCGGTCAGAATTTTCCACTCCGGCCGTGATTCGAACCCACAACCTCCGGGTCAGCAACCAATGCTCTTAACAACTGAGCCACGGAGGTCGCTAATAATACTAGCTTTATAATATTCTAATATACAGGGTGTACAAGTAATATTGGACAATCAGCAAATGACGCAGAAAATGGTCTGATAATCATAATAAAATTGCAGTTAAGCAGTTTATGTGAACAACAATTAGGCAATAAAAAATAATGGTATTAATTTTCTGATTGCCTACTAAGATAAATAACAATAATGATAATACTAAAAATAATAATAATAATAGTACCAATTTCATATACAGGATGCACAATAAATATTGGACAATCAGAAAATAAAGTACAAAAAAACTCTGTCCCGCTAGCTCATAGTTGAAGGCGCCCGTCTGGTAATACAGAGGTCGCGAGTTCAAAGCTCAGTCATGACAAATGACAAGTATTATGTACATGTGGGATTTTAAATAAATGAAAACGTCTTGCTGGGATACTGCTATAATAATAGGACTTCCTAATCAAGCAGTATAAATAAGGCGATATTCAAACAAAAGGGTAACCCACTAGTCTGTAACGCAAGCTCAGTGGTCAAGGTGTCTGTTTGGTAATCCAGAAGTCGCGGGTTCGAAACCCAGCCGGGACATGACAAGTTATCCTCCCATCAGGGATTTTTACTACATAGTAATACGTCTTGGGCTTACTGCTGGAATAATGGGTGAGCCCCATTGGGTTAGTCCTAGCCGGGATGTATAAAAAGGCGATATTATTATTACCTGTCTTGCGCTGACAGTCTGAAGTTTTGAATAAAGGAGCGCATTACGATTCGTCCCAAAACGTTCTTGACAAAAAAAAAAAAAAAAACAATACGATTCGTCCCAGTACAACATTCTAGTTACCGTATTTATTGAGGGATTTTTTATTATTATTCAATACTAAATTACGAAAACAATAAGAGTAATATTTAATATTTCACTTTTTTAATTTTTATAAAGCATAAATAAATTATATGATGGAATTCCATGTATTTTTCCTAACCCTATGATAAACACGAGGCATGGCCTTCTATGTATTTTACCTAACCCTACTATAAACCTGAAGCATTGCCTTCTATGTATTATCCATAACCCTACTATATTTTTGAGGCATGGCCTTCTGTGTATTTTACCTAACCCTTCTATACACTCAAGGCATTCTAAGTACCGTACATATTGAGGGATTTTTATTATTATTCAACATTAAATTACGAAATTACGAATACAATAAAAGTAATACCTATACCTATTAAATTACTCCACTTTTTTAATTTTATAAAGCATAAATAAATTTTATAATGGCCTTTTATGTATTATCCCTAACTTATTGTAATTAAAAATATTATTATTATTATTCAACACTTTATTAGATATAAATGGACATATTATGTACAATACAAATAAACAATATATACAATAAAAATGAAAAATAATAGAAAAATATATAAAAACATAATGTTTTAACTAAATGGCGGGGTTATTGCCTACGGCAATCTCTTGCGCCCAACCCTTGGAGTTTCCTATCTCTAGATATCTAGAGATATTTCAATAATAATATAAAAAAGAAGCTAAATAAATAATAATAAATAAATAAAATACATATATACAAACGAGACAAAAAAAAAATTAAAATTAATTTATATTTCCCAAGAAATGTTTCTTCGTCAAAACCTTGAATGCCAAGCGATTCCCCAAAGTTCTACAAATTTAATATGACTGAAATGATTTTCTCTTTGACCTTCACACTGCTTGTATGACAAAGGAACATATTTTCGCTATCAACCTGCCGAACTGAGAAATTTGACCTTTCCTTCTTTACAACATCACAAAGGTGCTGTAGAAATTACTTTTCTGTATTGCCTTTTGAACTAAAAAGAAGTCATACTATTGTTCAGCAGACGCGGCCGGTGCTAAGGAGACGAAACTCGGTCAGACTTTTCCGCTCCGGCCGGGGTTCGAACCCGCAATCTTTGGTTCAGGTACCAATGCTCTTTGGTTCAGGTTCAGGTACCAATTTATATTATAGATATTATTATCTGTATTTATATTACTGAAGAGCAGGCGCAGCTGGCGCAGCTGGCCCAGACACAAAAGAAAAAGAGAAGATTTTCTAAAGTCCTAGCTCGTACAGAATTATTATTGTTACCGTAGTATTCTTTATTAGGTAAGGCCAAAATATATAGAGTAAAATAAAATGAAATAATAAAGAGAAAAAAATAGATTGAGCAAAGAAACAAAAACAAAAAAGAGAATGAACCTATTGTGCTACGTAAAGGGCGGGGTTATTGCCTGTGGCAATCTCTTCCACCCAATCCTTATCACAGAATGAAAATTATCACACATTTCTAGAATATTTAATGCATAATTATTATGATTGACATTGTAAACAAACTCTAACTCTTTAGATACCGAAGAATTCTTTCAGTATCTAAAGAATTCTTTAGATACTGAAAGAACGATCTTTCAGTATCTAAAGCTCTCGCTCCCCGAATTTTATAAAATTTTCGAAAATTCTGTTCCAAATTTTACTTTGATTTTTATTAATTTCACATCTTGAGATTCAAACTTTCTTTTACTAGTTTTTTTAACATATGTTTTTATATATAAATATCTAATTGTACATGGTTCCTGTAAAATGTCAAGTCAAGATGACGTTAACTGTCCTCACTGTGGGAATAAGTACAGAAGAAGAGGTTTAACAAAGCACATCAGATCTGCTCATAAAGAACAATATTCCATATCCACCTTACCTAGTTCTTCCAATGTATCATCTATCAACTGTTCGAATTTCGAAGATGAAATTTCTGAACTCAAAAGAAACATCCCAATTTTAAAACGTGTTCCCAAAGGGGCAAGAAATGTTACTGCTGAAAAACTGTCAAATCGCATATTGAATTGTGTCCATTCAAACTCTTTTGATGCATGGAAAAAGTTGCTATTGTTTTCTTATGAATGTTTGAGGGTACCAGAGAAGCAAGGTTCGAGATCTTTGACAAACCTAGTGAAAGATAACGTGATAAGTCAAACCTTGCCAAATGTCAAAATAAAAAAGAAGAAGGAATTGACCCTGGAACAACGAGTTGAGAAGAAGATTGAAAACTTTGATACCAAAGGAGCTTTACGAATAATCACTTCTAATGACTCTATTGCTCCAGTCAATGACGAAAACCATGAAAAGTTATGTTCAATGCATCCAGCACCTTCACGAATCATTGAGCTTCCTGATAGTCCAAATGATTCTATCTCTCTCCAATTCACAGAAAAAATGGTTTCCAAAGCCATTATGTCCTTTCCCAATGGTTCCTCTGCTGGTTTGGACGGTATCTCACCACAGCACCTCAAAGATTTAACATCAAAATCTGCTGGAGAACATGGAGATAGCTTATTGAAACACTTAACCAAGCTTATGAATTTCATGTTAGAAGGCAAAGTTTGTCAAGACATCCTTCCTTACCTCTATGGAGCAAATCTTTGCGCTTTGGTCAAAAAAGATGGTGGTTTAAGACCAATAGCAGTTGGATGTACATTCCGAAGACTTTGTTCTAAAATTTGTTGTTCAGTTTATCAAGAAAAATGCAAAACTCATTTCCAACCCTATCAATTAGGTTTTGGCACTAAACAAGGATGTGAAGCAATCATTCATGCTACTCGAACTTTTCTAGATGACAACAAGAATTCAGATTTCATCCTACTGAAAATTGATTATAAAAATGCTTTCAATTGTGTCGAAAGAGATGTTCTATTGAAGGAGGTCCAAGAACACACACCAGAAATGTATCCATACTTATGGCAATGTTATGCTCTACCAACAAATCTTTTCTTTGGCAATAAAATAATTCCTTCGCAAGTTGGATGCCAACAGGGTGACCCAAGTAGTACGCTTACTTTCAGCTTGGCTATTCATCCCATAGTTCTTATGCTAAAGTCAAAACTGAAATTGTTCTACTTGGATGATGGTACTCTAGCTGGTGACCCGCAAACTGTCCTGGAAGATATAAACATTCTCATCAATGAATCTAAAAAAATTGGTCTCATAATTAATCCAGGAAAGTGCGAATTACATTTTATTTCCAAGAATGTTGACCACGAAGTTAAATGTCAACTCGAAAGAATTTTGCCTGGTGTGCGAATCGTATCATCATCTGATCTCTCCCTTCTAGGATCACCCTTGTATAAAGAAGGGTTTCAAACTCCACTTGAAAAAAGATCTGAAGATTTGCATTTGATGACAGAAAGGTTAAAACTGTTACCAAAACAACTAGCCTACTTCCTTCTCAAGAACTGTTTAGGAATACCAAAAATGCTGTACACATTGAGAACAGTTCCTACTTTCTTGTGCCCTGAAATGTTAGATGATATGGATAAAACACTTCAACTGAGTCTAAAAACAATTTTAAATTTGAATTTTACAAATGCACAATGGTCGCAAGCAAGCCTTCCGGTGATACAAGGCGGCATTGGAATTCGAAGTTTCTCTGATCTGAGTCTCCCTACTTTCCTTTCATCATGTTCAGGAGTGCTGCCACTTGTCTCCACCATTCTCAACAAACCTGTTGACAATGTGGTCTTGACCTCTTGGACTGAAGGAATGCAAATGTGGGGAACAAAATATGATGAGACACCTGAAAATAAAACAAAACAGGGTCTATGGGATGCCATTGTTTTAAAGAAAAAAATACAAGAAGAATTGGACTTTGAAGATTTAATGGATATTGCAAGAATGAAAGCTTTGCAAAACAAAGAATCAGGAGCATGGCTAAATGTTTATCCGTCCCGAAACATTGGAACCCTAATACCTGACCAAAGCTTTCAAATATGTATTGGTCAAAGATTAGGATGCTTTATCTGCAGAAAATTCAATTGCAAATGTGGACAAATAGTTGACGAGAAAGGACTCCATCCATTGTCTTGCGAGAAAAGTTCAGGTCGATATTTTAGACATGCTGAAGTAAATAACATTTTGAAAAGATCTCTATGTAGTATAGACGTACCCTCACAGCTTGAACCAACTGGTCTAAACCGAAGTGATGGTAAAAGACCAGATGGTGCAACGATTGTTCCTTGGCAAATGGGTAAATCCCTAGTGTGGGATTTCACCTGCAGTGATACATTTGCACCATCTTATTTGAAACAAACTGCGAAAGATGCTGGCGCCGCTGCAGAAATGGCTGTCCAAAGAAAACATACAAAGTATTCAGACATAAAGGCAAGAGGGTTTGATTTAGTTGTGATGGCTGTTGAGACGATGGGAGTTTGGTGTAAGGAAGGAAAAGAATGGATAAGGACAATTGGAAAGAAAATGATTAATAAAACTGGAGACCCAAGATCAAAGAGCTATTTAACAGAGAAAATAAGTTTGGCGATTCAGAGGGGCAATGCTGCCAGTGTGTTGTCAGCATTGCCTTCTGAAGAAATGAGTGCATTGTTTTATTTATAAAATGAAAAGAAATAAAATTTAGTTAGTTCATACGTATAATACCTCTGTGGACTCAAGTCTTCAACGATCTTTCTGTTGTTCAATCCCATTTTAGTAAGTTTATGTGGCAGCACCCCCTACACATTTTCTCACTGGCCGCCCCTGTTCTTCACATTATTGTAAGGGGGTGAATTTTTTTCGAAGGATCGGAACAACGCCTTCGTTTCAATGCTAAGTAAAATTTTCCCTCCCAAAAAAGAAATTGGACCATCTACAGAACGTCTCTTACATGACAGACCGACAGACAGACACAACACCAACGTTGCTGAGGAGGTTATGAAACGTCCAGAAATATCAAAAAACTTGCAATTGGAGCAAAAAAATATTAATATTTTTTGCAAAAACGAACACAATACTTCCGATTTCTAAGAGTTATTAGAAATTCACCGGAAGTAAAATATGTGAAGGTGAAAATTTCTTACCTTTGAAATTGAAAGCTTCAAACAGCTGAAGAGAAAATTCCCAAAACTGCTGTCCTTTGCAATTCAGAAGCTTTTCACTGTCTGACTTTTCAGCAAACAGTAGACACACAAGAAAATAAAAATTTATGAATCTTATTGTAATTTGTTGCCAAAACTTCACAACAAGATTGATTATTGCGAACAATTAGAAATAGGAAAGAGTTTTTCACACAAAAAAAAACGCGCAAAACTGCAGGCTTCGTAAACAAAAACGCGAACGGTTTAAAATCTACGAACTCCTCGGATGAGCTAACACGTAAAAATCTAGGTATCAAAAAAAATTGATTAGAAAAATGAATTAAAATTAGTACCTAACTAATAAACATTCAAATTGTGAAAACTAAACGTTTAAATCACTCGACGCGTCCAATCGAAAAGGCTATTGAAAATCTAAAATCAACGCTCGCTCTTTCGACAGCTAAAATCTCGTCGAAAATCGAGAAAAAACTATAAACTCAGTCAAAAAAATCCGACTGCCGAATCGCGGACCGGCCTCAGAAGTCTCGTAAGGAACACTGACTGGAGTATTGGACTGACTCGGAGTGGATTCGGAAACGCTTGGATCACTTCCCCTGTGTTCTGCCTGGTGCGCGAGGATTTGGCGCTCAGCAATGTCTATTCCACCAGCGATCCCAATGTCAGGCAAGGTCTTCACCTTGATTCTCACTCCGTCTCTCTCTGTCTCTCTCTCGCCTGCCTGCGTCTGTCTGTCCTTGTCTCTCTTTCGTGTTTCCTCAGTTTCCGATATCCCGGTTTGGCCATGTCTCGGATCGATCTGGTCTTGTAGATTATCTCATTCTTTCTCTCTTCTATGATACGCGAAGTGTCGCATACCTTGAGATTTTGCACGGGTAATAGATACATTTGTCAGAGATATGTTGGTCGTATGAAGGTGTATGGTTTAATGTATGTTAGTTATGACCTATCTTTGTTGTGACTTTTTTTTTTAAATCAAATCAAATTTTATTTTCGTGTTTTTTCAACATAGAAGTTGTTACACATGTCAATAGTTTTACACAGAACAAAAAATACTTAAAATATAATATATATCTATATCTATCTATTTAAGTCACTGCCCGTAGTCCAGAGATCCCGAGTTCGATTCCCGGTTGGAGCAGACTTTTCGCACAGAAAATTCCGTTCCCTCCGAACATGTGAGGCTGACGATTCCGGCCCTACCCAGGCTGCGTGAGGTTAATGTGGGTAGCTGGTACGATTCCCAGCGAATGGAGCTTAAAATCCCCGTCCTGTCTACCTCAAGTCAGGACGTTAAAATCAAATAAAAGCAATGGACATGAAAGGAGCCTAGACATTGAATCTGGGCGTCCATATAATCCTCTCACCACCGTGATTTAGGTATCAATACCTATCTCACGGACACGGAATTATATATACGTATCTTTGTATTTCAAGTGTTAATATGTTATTTTTTTTATTTATTATTACTAATTTTGTTATTGCTTTATTTTATTTTGATACATGTACATTGTACATATAAAATATGTTATTGTTATTATAATGCTAAGGTCTGATTATAAATATACCTATTGTTTTGGAGGTGTATTCAATATGTAGATATTGTAGATACCGCGTGTTATAAATATGGTGAATAATATGTGAAACTAACATAAACCCAAATGGAAGAGAAGTTATTCTCAAATTTTCAGTTGATTGAAAGCCAAAATCTAACTGGAAATTGTGAGAGTTGTGAACTGTATTCTTAAAGTTGAGAGGAACAGGACAGAGGTTTAAATCAGCAATGATTGAACATGAGGCAGAAGTAGAATTTATATGTCAAAAAAAAAAAAATGTAAAAAAAACAAAAACCCACTATTTCTGCCCTAGGAAATCCTAGTTGGAGGTTTTAAACAACCCCCTTTAACAATCAGGTCACAGGAGAGAACATTTAAAACATATTTTACACGTGTTGTTTCTTCTAAACCGCGTTTAAAATTCTAGTATGTAAGAAACTCCAAAAAATAGACGCTCTCTTTTTCTCTGCTAGACAGTCTCTCTTTCTTCTCAAATAAATAACCTCTCTTTCTCTACATCTTATCGCACCCTCAGAATTAGATGGTGATATGTCAAAAACACCAACTTTTGGGAAATCGCAAAAGAAAGTTTGACTTATCGCTGTATTAATACAATAAAAGCTACTGTTTTGATTTATATGTTCTTAAGTTGAGCATGTTCTTTTCTATAGTTCTATGTAA
This sequence comes from Bactericera cockerelli, assembly GCA_024516035.1. NCBI lineage: Eukaryota > Metazoa > Arthropoda > Insecta > Hemiptera > Triozidae > Bactericera > Bactericera cockerelli. Next base: position 953,896 of record CM044962.1, on the reverse strand, counting down.
AAAAATGTATTTTTCTTCAAAAGAATTTACCTGCGTAACCGTTCGAAAAAAAGGCATTTTGACTTAAAACTTCATTCTATGATTTTGCCTTTTTTCGAGAAAAAATCAATTTTTAATAAGGTGATATCGTATTATATTACCTTTTCTTCCATGAGAAGTGAACAAAAGTGGGTATTATCTCGAAAAAAATTCGAGATAGCACCATCTATTAACAATTTTGAAATGATAGTACCTTGATAATTTAGTTTTATAGCACTATATTACCATAATATATGAATCGAAGAATAAAAGACAATTTGAAACTGGAGGTACATTAAAATCTATGCTTTTGGTATTAAGTCAGAAAAAAAAGAAAACTCATTCAGTTTAAAAAAGTGAAATGTAAAATACCCAATTGTTTTATTGCTAAGCAGTAAAAGGTAGAAAACAAGACAATGTGAGTATAAACTTTATTGTTTCTTGAGACTTAATCTCAAAGTTTCTAAAAAGAAATAACTAAAAACAAATAATTATGAATTTCAAAAAATTGCTTGAGAGCAATAAATTCGGGACAGTAACTTTCTCAAAGTTTTTGATTTTTATAATTTTTATTTTACATTGGATTTTCAAGTGTGAAGTATCCCAAGAAAGGAAATTTTGTTGGTTTTAAGACGGTGTATATTTTTTTTCATTGTGAGCATGTTTTTCAATATAATAAGTCAATTAACAAAAAGAGGTCTAACGAGCATGAAAACACTGCAAATGATATCGGTGTTTTTTGTGTTATTTCTTCAAAGTCTTCATGGAAATTTGGCTGTTACTTACCTCTTAGTATCTGGTATTACCCCCTCGAGCTTGTATGACAGCCTTAAATCGATTTCTCATGGACTTGATTAGGTTGGCAGCCGTTTCTTGAGGGATAGTCTCCCACTCCTCATAAAGCGCCTGTTTCAGGTCCCTGTGGTTCATTGGGGGCGGGTTTCGAGCATGGACACGTCTTTTAAGCTCGTCCCAGAGGTGTTTAATAAGATTAAGATCAGGACTGTTGGCTGGCCAGTTGAGGGTTCGAATACCGGCCTCTTGGAGAAAGTCACTTACAATACGTGCTGTACAAGGTCGGGCATTGTCTTGCATTAACACGAATCCATCACCCACAAAACCTGCATAAGGGACAACATGATCTTCAATGATGTCAGTGACATACCTCTCTGCAGTTAGGTTACCTCCTTGTCCTCCACAATTAATGATAACGAGCTCTGTTTTAATTTCCATATAGAGATTCCACCCCAGAAGATACAAGATCCTAAACCAAAACTCACAGTTTCTTGAATATAACATTGATTATACCGTTCACCTGGTCTTCTATACACCCTTTTACGTCTGTCATTGAAGAACAAGCAGGGTCGGCTCTCATCCGTGGACAGAACGTGCCCCCATTCCCCATTTCCTCAATCAGCGTGTTCAAGGGCAAATTGTAAATGACGTTGTCGGTGTTGTCTGTTGAGTTTGGGTCCCGTAGCTTTTCTTCTTGGTATGAGACCTTTCTCTTTCAAGCGTCTCCTTACTGTCCAAGGGCTGACATCAACACCAGTGGCCATAACAAGCTGCTGTTGGACCTCAACACCAGACATGTCTCGATTTCTTAAGCTTGTCATGACACCATATTGGTCCTCCTCGGCAGTTGTCTTCTTTGGTCTGGCAGATCCTGGTCTCTGATCATAGCTACCTGTCTGCCGATACCTTTGGTAAATTATGTTCACCTTAGACTTCGACAAATTTAGCTCCTTAGCAACATTTCTTTGCTTAACACCTTGACTCACAAGTAAAACCACTTTCACAGCTATGGAGTGCGATGTCTCCATGATGAAAAGAAAAATTCAACTGAATTTCCTTCCTCATAGTGTTGCATTTAAGGAAATTCAATAACTTACTGGCCAAAAAAGCGTTATCACAACAAAAAATCAAATTTAAAATACCCTCGGTGCACGTGTTTTCATCAACAAAATGAGGTGTTTCTGGAAAGTGGCCATTATCATTGTTGCATAGTACATAACCCGGACACATTGTGTATATTCTGAAAGGTATGAGTACAAGCTTTTCAAATATATGCATACTTTAGCAACTTCATGCCACACAAATTGACCAGGACCAACTGAAACGGTGAAATGTCCTGTCCCGAATTTATTGCTCTCAAGTGTATATCGAAAATACCGGGCCAGATTATTTTTAAGTCCAAAAAAAAAAAATAATAATTTATAAAAGAAAGTAATATAACATAATCTTTTGTATTAGTAATTTCTACCTTGACAAAACACAAAAAAATGTTCGACAAAGAGAGTGATATTTCAAAAAAAATCATGCACAATTCAGTTTTTATGTCAAATTACTGAAAATAAAATTTAATAAAGAGAGTGATAAATCAAAACTTACGCAAATATCACTATATTCCAAGAACTGTACGTCTCGATCCAAGGAGCTCTTGGTAATAACTGATCGTAATACCATCTTGTTCCAACCTCCCTCCACTTTTTCGACATAATCAATAAACAACACTAGCGCTATCTCGGGAACGGTAAGAGCTAGAATTATAATTCTTATACCAAACGAAAGGTCTCGTTTCGCTTATTTCGATAGAGTAATAAAAAAAAATTCATGATTTTTGACATATCACCATCTAATTCTGAGGGTGCGTTATCAAATAAATAACCTCTCTCTCTCTCTTCTCAAATAAATAACCTCACTTTCAGATTACAATAATTTCCTTCTCCCTCTACATAAAACCTAACACAATATAGACTCAAACTCAATGGACAATTGATAATTATTTATACTCACACAATATGGGAAGTTAATATACTTTCAGAGGCCTGTTCACTCGTTATTGTGAATTATTTGCTATCATGACCTATTAATGAGACAATGACTGGGTATTGCTATTATCATGCTATTCAATTGTGAGTTATTTTTTTCTTATCAAGGCCGTTGTATCTGAGTTCCGTTTGTTTTCATTGAAAAAAGACAATAACTATTTCTGATTCGGTAGCTTGATCGATAAGGCGACGGACTTGTAACCTGGAGGTTGGTGGTTCAAGTCCCGGTTTCAGAGTAGATTTAGTAAAGCGAGTTTGAGTAGTTGTGATATCACGAAAGTGATTAACACAGATATGATAACTTATTTCTGATTCGGAATTTCTGACTCGGTCTAATTTTTTATCTCTCTCTTTCTCTCTCTCTCTCTCTCTCTCTCTCTCTCTCTCTCTCTCTCTCTCTCTCTCCCTCTCTCTCTCTCACACACACACTCATAAACACACACTTACGCAAGGTTTAGTTTAATTTATCATATTATTATTTATTTATTTTATCAATATCATAATTACCCAAAGGGTTGGGTGGAAGAGAATTTGATAGGCTGGCTTGGGATGCGAACCACCGATCTCTAGATTACGACTCCACCGCTACTGTTATGCTAGCCGCGTGCTTAATGAGGAACCAATATTTGCTATCGTTATAATAATATGACTCATTGTCTCGAGCCGACAGTGTAAATAATGATAATAATAATATCGTCTTATTTATACCGCCCGATGAGGACTAATGAGTAACATTATTCCAACAGTAAGCCCAATACGTATTATTATGTGGTCAAAATACCAAATGGGAGAATAACTAGTCATGTCCCGGCTGAGTTTCGAACCTGTGACCTTTGGATTACCAGACAAACGCCTCGACCACTGAGCTACCATGGCAGACTTAGGGCTGAAATAAGCTGAATTATGAAATTATCCAAGCTATTAGAATAAAGGCGAAATTAATAGACTTAATCGAGTTCTTAAGTCATGACTTAGCACTGGTTTTCCCGTTATAAGACAGTACGCAAATAAAGACTTAGCGCCACAGAGGTATTACAAAATCGTCTATTAAAAAAAGTCTATTAATTTAGGCCTTAATCTAAGTGGACACTATCCCTTAACTCGCCCTCTGGTGAGACTTTCAGCCAATCACAGCGCACTTTATCGGCTGTTAAGTGATGGTGGCTTGGATTAACAAAATCCTAAGGGTCGGTTGGAAGGGATTGCCATAGGCAATAACATCTGTAAAAAAAATTTCAATGTTGTTTAATCTTTTTCTTGTTTATATTGTTGCCAATTCTGTATTTTATTTTTTATCATTATTTGTTCGTAGGTACATATGTTTTGTTTGATCAAAATCATCAAGATGTTAAAACCAAATAGAACCGTTGGCGTTAGGAAACGCATCCAGCTGTTAAAAATACATGCTCCACCCTACCAATCTCAACCATGAGGTTGAACAATGCCAACCCCAATGGTAACATAACCTAATATGGGATAAAGGCAAGGGAGATATATTTGTTTTTACATAAGATAATTATGTCCTGTTAATAAAGAATTTAATAAGAATAATTATGCTATATTTTTAATCCTGTTTTTATAATTTGGCCTTAAATAAAGATCTTCTGGACTAGACTAACTTCTGCTGGATAGACATCATCATAGGGTGGCGTCATTGTGAACGATGGTAGTCAGACAGTGCAGGAATGACTCAGCACTTCTACCACTAATACAAGGAGGCTAATCATTGACAAGGGCCCCCAGAACCAAGCCAATGCTGGTCTACTCCCTGTTTATAGTCCCCCAGCCAGACTACTGGTCTACTCCCTGTTTATAGTCCCCCAGCCAGACTGCTGGTCTACTCCCTGTTTATATAGTCCCCCAGCCCGGATAGACATAGAGTTGGAATAAGCACAGGAAGTAACCACTAGTCAAAGCAAAGCAGGTATTACCACAGCACCTCCACTTTGTATCTGACTCCAAGTTGTATAAATCATGATGACTAGAATTGATGTTTCATACTAAAACCTTCCAACCTTAAGACAAGACCAAGGTCAAACTTTGAACTTACGTACCTGTACTTATATTGTTCTTATATACCCATTATGTAGTTATGATATACAGTATATTCCTATTATAGTTATGATATGACATATATATGACAACAACCGACCTAAGTAGCCTGATCGATAAGGCTTGTAACCTGGAGGTCTGTGTTCAAGTCCCGTGGATTTAATAAAGCGAGTTTGAGTATTTGTGATATCACGAAAGTAATTAACACAAATATGATAACTTTTAAATCAAATTTACATATTATTATAGTTATGATTGTTATGAATATAATATTCTTAGTAGTCACCGCGTGGTCGCGTGAGTTAGCACGATAGGCATTGCACGCACGGTGACCTGGGTTCGATCCCCAGCGAGGTAGGATTTTTACTGCTCTGTACTTAGTGTTCGGGGTCCACTCATACCTTGTGAGGAAATATGAGTAGTTGCTTTAATGTTAGCAGCGACCTGTGGCGGAATTATAGGCAAAAATAAGATATTGGGATATTAAAGATATTGAAAAGTCCTGTAATTCTGCGCTACCCACTAAAATTGTCATATAATAACACAAAGAATCACATATACAGGGTGCGGCGCGGTAATGTCCCATTTTGAATCGCCCAGTGTGAAGCCGCACTTCTAATTAGACAAGTTCGAACAAAGTTAGAAGATGCACAAACTACTAATTTTTTCTATTCAATTTAGCTCAATTGTCAAAATGATTTTATCAAAGCAACAGAAAGCTTATTGCGTGGAGGGTTATTTTTCGAAAAATAAGTGTATCGTAGCAGTGCAGCGGACATTGCATACCAAACTGTAACTCGATCTGCATGGAGGGGGTTTTCATGAAGTTCCCTAGGGTTGTTGTCACTCCAATAACGCATATTTTGTTTATTAACACAGCCTGTGTCAACCCCCGAAAACGTTGAATGAGTACGTGAGGCGATATTGCGGTCACCTAGGCGCTCAGCTCGCAAGCATGCTGCTGCTCTTGGCATGTCAGACCGTTCATTGCGGAGGATACTTCATAAAGAATTGCATTTTCATCCCTACAAAATGGTAGTGGTGCAGGAATTGTTCGAGCGAGACTTTATTCAACGACAAAATGCATGTGAAACCCTGATTGACTCCTAACTTCCAGATGCGATAGTTTTCTTCAGGGATGAGATCCATTTTCACATTTCAGGCTGTATGCGTTATTGGAGTGACAACAACCCTAGGGAACTTCATGAAAACCCCCTCCATGCAGATCGAGTTACAGTTTGGTGTGCAGTGTCAAACTCCCGCTGCACTGCTACGATACACTTATTTTTCGAAAAATAACTCTCCACGCAATAAGCTTTCTATTTTTTTGATAAAATCATTTTGACAATAGAGCTAAATTGAATCGAAAAAATTAGTAGTTTGTGCATCTTCTAACTTTGTTTGAACTTGTCTAATTAGAAGTGCGGCTTCACACTAAGCGATTCAAAATGGGACATTACCGCGCCGCACCCTGTATTAATTTATTTAATATGATGATCTTAATATCTTACAGTTGTCTTAAGATAGCGAATAGGTTGTCTTGTAAAGTCTAATATTTACGTTAGTATTTATGTACTTTTTTAACTTTTATTTTTTTAACGGGGACTATTAACAGGAAGTAGACCAGCAGTCTGGCTGGGACTATAAACAGGGATTAAACCAGCAGTCTGGCTGGGGGACTATAAACGGGGAGTGAACCAGCATTGGCTGAATGGTTATTTTCAACGCAATAACCAATCAAAGTGCGTTGTGTGACGGTTGAAATGTAGATTCGGGCGAGAGAGTGACTACTACTCTATTACGAATGTTTCTGGAACGGATTACTGAACCAAAAAAACAACAAAAATAATAAAATAGGTAAACAAGAAAACAAGATTGACTATTTCAGGATGTTGATCCAAAGAAGATAGAGTTGTGACGTCCAGGCGCGGCGTGTGAGAAAATGTTTTGGGGGTGCTGCCACTTAAGCCGGACTAAAATGGGATTCATAGAGTCGCTCTTTCAGTATCTAAAGATTCTAAAGAGTTTAAGTTTGTTTACGATGCGAATCATTATAATTATCCATTCATCATTTTAGAAATGTGTGAGAATTTTTATTGTGTACGAGCCAGGACTTGAGAAGAACCTCTCTTTTTCTTTTCCGTCTGGGGATGCTGCAGTTCCGCAGCTCCTTAGCACCGGCCGCGCCTGGTGACGTCACAGCATTGATCTTAAGTAGAATGTCAAGGTCAGAACCGGAGTTGAGATCACAATGTACAAATGGCCGCTGATAAATCGATTGGGTCTATAATTTTAAACTGCCTGGTACCTCGTATTAGCTACCATTTCTTTTGAACCGTTCAACCTGTATAAACAGGGCTTGATTAAGGTGAGAAATAAAAGGGGGGAGGTTAACTTTTTTTCTTTCATTTTGTTGTTCAAAAAATATAAGTAATAATAAGGATATAGCCTTTTTACATGTACATATTTAAATGTAGTCACCGTGGCCGAGTGAGTGACCTGGGTTCGATCTCCAGCAGGGCAGGATTTTTTTTGCTCAGTTCTTGGATGTTCGGGGTGCACTCCTACCTCATACCTCGTGAGGAAAAATGAGTAGCTGCTTGAATGTTAGCAGCGACCAATGGCGGCATTATAAGCAAAAATAAGATATTCGGATATTAAATATATGGAAAAATCCTATAATTCTGCGCTACCCACAAAAATTGTGATATAATAACACAAAGAAACACATTTATTTATTTATAAGTATTTAAATTGCCTAATTGTGACTAAAGAGTCCCATTATTCCAGCTGTAAGCTGATGGCGTATTAAATACATCAAGCGTCCCGTCAGGTATCGGCGCCTGACAGTCTTGTTTCCCAGCAGGCCCAGTCAGGCGTATGCGCCTGACACTAGTTGTTTACATTTTCTCCATGTCAGGCGTTTATGCTTGACATTCCTATGCTTTTAGCATTGTGGTTCGATAGGTGGGCCTGGGAGGAAGAGATACTATTTTGTTTCGTTGGGACATGTTGAAAACTAATAGAATTATTGAAAAAATAAGAAAACTTAACTTTGGTGATCCTACGAAAACCGGTGCATTCAACGCGTCATCGTGGCTGGCTTGGGTTGTGGCTCTGCTCATCTTGAACGGAAAGGAATGCGGACTGTACGTGCACCGGGTATTCCGCCCAAGTGTTTGGTCGCTAATTCCTCGAGAAATACAGGTCTCAGTGCGGTATTACCTAAACGAGACCGCAACAGTGAATCAAGTGTTACAACAAATGTGAAATAAATGTGTTTTCAACATGTATTCCAACATATGGAGGGAGGTTGTGGCATATCCATAATTCGCACATCATAAATCCATGTAGGAAATGTTTATCTGATTCACACTTGATAAACGATAAGTACTTGAACATTGTACCTACAGGGTGATTTGATAGATGCTAAGTACTTGAACCTTGCATCTACAGGGTGACTTGATAGATGCTAAGTACTTGAACCTTGCATCTACAGGTTGACTTGATAGATGCTAAGTACTTGAACCTTGCATCTACAGGGTGACTTGATAGATGCTAAGTACTTGAACCTTGCATCTACAGGGTGACTTGATAGATGCTAAGTACTTGAACCTTGCATCTACAGGGTGACTTGATAGATGATAAGTACTTGAACATTGTACCTACAGGGTGACTTGATACATGATAAGTACTTGAACATTGCATCTACAGGGTGAGGTGTGGATTGGTAATGAGTACTTGAACATTAGACAGGGTTACACAAATTTCTTTTAAATCACCGTGACCGAGTAAGTTAGCACACTAGGTATTAGGTAGTCAAGTGGTCAACGTCTGGTAATTCAGAACGCGTAGGGACCCGTTGGTTCGAATCCCACCCAGTGCATGAATATTATCTCATTAATTTGAGTTTGTGACCACATAATAATAAGACTCTGAGGGGGTTAGGGTGGTAGAGAATGCTTGGAGCATTAACCTCGCCTGGTGGTCACCGTCCAATAAAATTGTTATTATTGTGAGGCATTGTACGCATGGTGACCTAGGTTCGATGCCCAGTGGGATCGAAGTCATCGAACCCAAGGTCACCTAGGATCGAACACGAAAACTTCTCTGAATTTGGATGTTCGGTGTCCACTCATACTTCGTGAGGAAAAATGAGTATGAGTAACGACTTCGAATCGTTGTATGCGTAACGACTTTGAATAATAGAATTCGAAAATTGAAAGAGGCTCTTGTTTTTTTTTTTTTTTTTTTTCAACAATTGGTAAAATGTTGCGCTCTGATATAATTTTCAGGCTCTTGTAATGCTACACTAATTATTGTGATGAGATATTGTGCTACACCACAAATATTATTATGGTATTTTAACACAGCTCTATGTTGTTTTTTGCGATTGTTTCACAGCCTTTTTTTTATTACGTAGGCATGAAACAGCACTTATGAAGCCACTTGTGGTCTGTGTTGTAGCTTGCCCATCCTGTACAGCAGTGGTCCGCAACCGGGGTGCCGCGACACACTGGGGTAAAGTAAGTCACCTTCAGGGGTGCCCCGAGAACTAAATTGGCCTACTTAGCTGACGTTTTTCAACATCTGAATGCTCTCAATACAGGCCTGCAAGGTCCCTCTGACTTTTTTTCTCTTCTGGGGTGCCGCTGAGCTAAGAAAGGGTGCCGTGATGGAGAAAAGGTTAGGGACCCGGGCCGTACAGTATGCTTCCCTTCTGATGGGCGAGAAGTGACACATTTACATGCGAGTTAACACGGGGACACTGGAAGTTATGTTATTATGTAATCCAGGGCCGTATATAGGAAGGAGGGGGGGGGGGGGTTTGGGGACAACCCTTCTCCCGAAATGTCTATATTTGGGGGGTATAATATTGTTGTAGGTAACTTTTATTTTTTTTATTTTTTAACTACCCTTAACCCCCCCAAATTTAGGTTTTCCTACGGCCCTGAAGTATCCCTTACGTGTATTCCATAAATTAGCCTCAATGTATTCCTACTGGTATTAATAATAAGGTATTTTAACATAATACTATTGTGTTGTCTGTAATACAATGGCGGTTTCCTAATGTATTCAAATGAGCCTGTGAGTTATGATATGAGTGTGCGTCCAACCGAATATCAGAGACATGAACTGTTCAGGTCCGTGCGGAAATATGTGGTAAGACACTCGCTTGCCATGCGGAAGGTCCCGGGTGAGTACCCCAGAGCAGACGATAAAATTGTATTCAAAATTTGGTTACAATTGTTTGTAAGGGATACCTTCCTACATGGGAACTATAGTGTCAATTCTCACCCATCAGAGGGGAGGCATACTACGGAATGGGCAAGCTACAACACGGACCACAAGCGTCTACGGTAGCTGTTGTAATAATAATAATAATATTACTTTTAGTGGAAGGTAAGCACCAGGCGAAGTTAATGCTTCAAGCATTTTCTACCGTCTAACCCTCAGAGTTTTATTATTATGTGGTCACAAACTCAAATCAATGAGGAAAATTCATACACTGGGTGGGATTCGCACCAGCGCAGCGGATTCCTTCGCTACCTGGATTAACATTAAAAACAAAGTGGATACCTATTACCTATGCAGGTATGTTCATCAGATATGTACAATTGTACATATTATATAAATGTATATTATATTTAATTATATATGTGTATATCATAGTATCATATTTAAAAAAAAGATGAGTGTTTCACAGCCTTTTTTATTTCGTAGCCATGAAACAGGAGCTACTGACTACTGTAGACGCTTGTGGTCTGTGTTGTAGCCTGCCCATCCCGTTGTATGCCTCCCCTCTGATGGGCGAGAAGTGACACAATACTTTCCATTTAGGTGCTGGGTCAACACGAGCGCGCTGAATGGTATCACTTACAAACAACTGTAACCAAATATTGAATACAAATTTTTGTCGGCACGGGGATTCGAAACCGGGACCCTCCGCATGGCAAGTGAGTGCTTAACCACTGAGCTATTCATGTGTTAGTTATGATAGACTGTCTGATGAGGACTAAACAATTTGGCAACCCGTATTAACCTACCCCTGCCACAATGACACATAAATATATAAACTCAAATATAGGCAACCCATTGTCTCTCCGAGGTTGTCTTAACAATGGAGAGTAGCGTAGCGATAGCGACCAAAGCGCTGTCCTATTTATGCATGGGTAGACAGGAGACAATTATGAAGCTGAAGAAGACTATTATGTTTTCTACGGGATGAATGGAAAATATTTATGGTTCAAAATATAGGACTACCTTTCACAACTATACCTTTCAAAAAAAAAAAAAAAAAAATACCGGAAATTTTATTTCTGTATAATGAGGACAGAGTTACCAAGGAAAATTAACAATATAACAACATCGCCTTATTTATAATAATAATAATATCGTCTTATTCATACTGCCCGATTAGAACGATTAAAGACCCATTATTCCAGCAGTAAGCTCAAGACATATTATTATGTGGTAAAAATCCCAAATGGGAAGATAACTTGTCATGTCCCGGCTAAGTTTCGAAACCGCGACCTCTGAAATCTCTGGATTCACAGAGTGCCACCTTTACCACTGAGCTACCGGGACAGACTATACTGCTATTTATACTGCCCGAGTAGGACTAATAAGTCCCATCATTCCAGCAGTAAGCCCAAGACGTATTATTATGTGGTAAAAATCCCGAAGAAGAGGATAACTTGTCATGACCGGCTGGGTTTTAAACCCGCGAACTCTGGATTACCAGTCAGACGCCTTGACCACTGATAGTTATTATTTTTGTCACTTGCTTAATGCTTATAGAAGACCCTGTATAACTGTATAGTGGTTACGTAATAATATTAAGAGTATCTATGCCTAATACCTACTTATTAAGTCAAATAAATGGATTTATGTACCTACATAGGTACATACTTACTTGTTATTACCTATTTGTGTTATCTTCTATTGTTAGTTACTACTGAATAGACCGTGCCTTGAGTGGTTAAGGCCTTAGTCTGGCAATACAGGTAGCGTAGGGATCCGTTTTTTGAATCCCACTCAATGTTTCATTAATGATGAATATGGATTCTTTATCAATAGAACAGCATAAGAAACTTTCTAGCATAGTTAATCTTTTTACGAAAAAGATATACATAGATACAATAACTATAATAATAAAATAATAATGCTTTTTCTTTGTGTTATTATGTCACATTTTTAGTGGGTAGCGCAGAATCATAGGACTTTACCACTTTAATTTACAATATCTTGTATTATTTTTTTGCCTAAGATTCTGCCACTGGTCGCTGCTTCACATTAAAGCAGCTACTCATTTTTCCTCACGAGGTATGAGTGGACCCCGAACATCCAAGTACAGAGAAGAAAAAATCCTCCCCCTCTGGGAATCGAACCCAGGTCACCATGTGTGCAATGCCTAGCGCGCTAACGCGCTCTGCCACACTGACTAGATACAATAACTATACAATGCACTTCTTATAGGTTAAGAATTGGGCAAAAAAATGGATTCTTATAACGTTAAATAGTTCCTATTAGATTACATAAAAGAGATAAAAATCCTACAAACCTGTGGATGATTTTTCCATTTTCGTTAGTTTGTTTTTCTTCTTTTAGACTGGTCATTCATTTCATTTATTTTTTTTTTTTCCTCGTTTATTTGAGTTCATGGCCACATAATAATAAGACTCTGAGGGTTAGGTAGTAGAAAATGCTTTAAGCATTAACCTCGTCTGTTGGTAACCTTCCACTATAAAGACTATTAATATTATTATTTCTCTCTGGTATCTCCTCTCGAGGGTAAGAAGCACCCCCGAGAGGGTGTTACACCAGGAGCATATATAGGATCAAGTCTCCTGGTGTTGCTCTGTTCACAATGTGGGGAGGATGTTAGTTGGTGGACCTGATTGTCCACCGTAATCTCTCCCGTGACTATTTTTTTCTTCTTTTTTTTTGTAGCCATGAAACAGGAGCTATTGTAGACTAGTGTAGCCTTGTGGTCTGTGTTGAAGACTGCCCATCACGTCGTATGCCTCCCCTCTGATGGTCGAGAAGTGACACAATAATTCCCATTTAGGTGCTGGGTCAACACGAGAGCCCTTACAAATAACAAATAACACGAGAGCCCTTGTAAGGTATCCCTTAATTATAACTGTTATCAAATTTTGAATACAAATTATTGTCGGCACGGGGGTTCGAACCTGGCACCTTCCGCATGGCAAGCTAGAATTCCGCTCACAATTCCCCCTTGGTGGTCCCGTCATTGTTAGGATGAAAAAACACTTAAAGGGATTTGGCATGGTTATAAAACTGCCACTTTTACATTATGAACTGTGCTCATAGAAAACGTCTTTATAAGACTTTTGACCTGTGAGGGCTGATTGCAGATGTTTCCATCAGGGCGGAGGGATTGCCCACCCCTACGCCATTGCAGATTACTATTATTATAAGTGCATACTGGTAGTCAAGTGGTTAACGCCCTAGTCTGTAATCCAGGTAGCGCAGGGATCCGTTGGTTCGAATCCCACCCAGTGCATGAATTTTTCCTCATTAATTTGTGACCTCATAATAATAAGACACTGAGGGTTAGGTGGTAGAAAATGCTTTGAGCATTAACCTCGCCTGGTGGTTACCTTCCACTAAAGACTATTATTATTATTATTATGAGGTAGATATTATTATAGAGCAGGCATTCGACATATTCGCAGGAAACTCACAAACCTCCTACCCACATTAACCTTGCCCGGACTGGGTTGGGCCCCCTCATAATACAAAGCTGATGACTCTCAGTATGACCAGCATGGCACACAATGTGTTAATAAGAATGAGGGTAAACATCTTTGTAAATTATTAAGCGGAAAGGCCGTGGGGAATGCTGACTCATTATTTTCGTGCCGATCGAACGAGAAAAATAGAGGGGTGATTTGGGAGGGCGAGAGAGATAGTGTGCTGATTTAAATGGGTCATGGAGAGGAAGAGGAACGAGAGAAATAAAAGATGGGTGATTTGGGAAGGAGGAAGGAAAGTGCTGATTGAGAGAAAGAGAAAGAGTGAAAAAAAAGAGAAAGAGAAAGAAAAAGAGAAAGAAAAAAAGAAAGAAAAAGAGAAAGAGAAAGAAAAAGAATAAGAGAAAAAAAAGAGAAAGAATAAGAGAAAGAAAAAGAGAAAGAGAACTATGAGCAGATGCAGACGAGAAAATGAATCCAAGATATTGATTGAATTGGAAAAAAAGGGAAACAGAACAGTAAAAGAAAAATGATCTATCTATAAATATGAAAGATGAGAGTGGGATAAATAATGATATTATTTGTGAAATTGAAATATCACAAGAGGGAGGGAAAAATATGAAAAATGCCAGCCTTCGTGGCGCAACGGTTGTAACTACTGCCCGTAATCCAGAGATCCTGAGTTTGACTCTAGGTTGGAGCAGATTTTTCGTACAGAAAATTCTGGTCCCTCCGAACACATGAGGCTGGCATTTCCATGATACCCAGGCTGGTTGAGTTTAATGTGTGTAGCTGGTACTCGTACGTTGGCGAATAGAATCGTTGGCATTAGGAAGGGAATATGCCATAACCATTCATTCAACCTCAACCATGAGGTTCAACAATACCGACCCCAAATAGATTTGGGAAAAGGCAAAATGAAAGAAGAAGAAGAAAATGGTAATACATAAAAGCAAAGTAATAGATATTGAGAAGTTGATGTTTTTTTCTTTGCAGGCATGAAACAGGACTTTCCGCATAGCAAGCGAGTGCTAGAATAAATAAACTGGTGTGTGTAACATCTGTACAATAAATATATTACATGAAAACAGACACTTTAATTAATTTATCAGGCTAAAAATACATATATTGATTGATTTTATTTATTTGTATTATTATTTTATTACAAATCAAATGTAGTAACCAATCCAAAGAAGCGTCCGAAGAGTGCGGCCAGATATAAACAAAAGTTCTGAGGTTCGTGTGGTATGTAGGATCAATCCAGGAGCTACTGTTTCAGAGCTATAGCAAATTCGTGCTTCACGGAATTCGTACCGCTTTTTCCTTCTACTAACGCTTCCGAGAAACTACAGTCCTTATACTTATTTACTGTTCTTGAGTTATCGTATTGACGGACGGAACCCAATTCCTGAGCATAATAATAAATCAAGATGCCTATAATTTGTTCCAAATTTTTGAATACAATACTTTCCTTACTAAAGGATAAGGAAAGTTTCAATGCTGTGAAACATTCATCTTACTGTTCAGTTTTTAAATACCTTCAACACGATTTTTTTTTTTTTTTGTATTATTAATCCTATTATAAGTCTGGCTGGGGGACTATAAACAGGGAGTAGTCCTGCATTGGCTTGGTTCTGGGGGCCCTTGTCAATTATTAGCCTCCTTGTAAAGACAGTGGTAGAAGTGCTGAGTCATTCCTCCACTGTCTACCTTAAAATGACGCCACACTAAAATGATATGATGATTGTTTCTCTTGTTTTCACTCTCCGCTATTTTTTTTTTTATTTTTTTTTTCTTCGACATAATCAGGATACGAACTCCATCCTCCTGGTTGGTTTTACAAACATTCTTCTTGTTCAATCGAAACTGAAATCATCTTCTTCTGAAGAGGAATCTGTAAAGTATTCCACAAGACATTAGTTTAAAATTCTTAATATTTTTTAAGTCTGACTGGGGGACTATAAACAGGGAGGAGACCAGCAGTCTGGCTGGGGGACTATAAATAGGGAGTAGACCAGCATTGGCTTGGTTCTGGGGGCCCTTGTCAATTATTAGCCTCCTTGTAAAGACAGTGGTAACAGTGCTGAGTGATCCCTCCACTGTCTGGCTACCATCGTTCACGATGACGCCACCATATGATGATGAATATTTTTTAAAATAAAAACCTAGGTTTTAAAATCGAACCAAAAACAAAACATTATCCTCATTAATTTGAGTATGTGACGACATAATAATAAGACTCTGAGGGTTAAGTGGTAGAAAATGTTTTGAGCATTAACCTCGCCTGGTGGTTATCTTCCACTAAAGAGTATTATTTTTAATGCTGGGTCTTCTAAGCACGCATTGAATTACCACAAAAACTTGATAGTCGAATACAAAAATTGAAATCTATAATAAGTAGGTTCCTACCTACTTACGTTACATTCAATATACTTATACACTCGGTTACACGGCTATGGTACAGAATTGATAAACGCCTTCAAATATTGTGTATAATGTATATGCAATGTGCGAAGCATAACGGGAAACATTTTCTTCAACGTTCATGAACGCAAGTGGTTCCATGATAATTCAATGTGGTTGAAACCAGACTTTTAAAAAATTCAGGGTTGTAACCAAATTTTGAATATCGGCCTATTTTTTTCAAACTCAGGGGCTATAACCCCTGAGGTTATAACTATAACACTTATAATGTTCTGAAAAATAAACATAGGTACACAAGAAAAACCAGCTCATACCTTTTGACTGAGATGCGTTGCAAAGCTTATCGATAGAAACAGCTGTAAACAAATTGGAAATTGAAAATTCATTAGAATTTCAATTCAAAAGCTTTTTTACCTGTGATTTTTGAAAATTCGGTAGTCAGACAGAAAAGCAGCGACATGTAGGGAAAAATGAAAAGACAGTTGTTTTATACAGCTCCGTTTGTTAGGTCTAGATTTTGGGTACAGTAAAGAGGACCTTTAATCCATAAGTAAACCCAAAAAGACTTATAAAGTACAAAAATTCCGAATGAGAAAATAACTGTCATGCCCTTGATGGGTTTCGTACCCGCGATCTCTGGATTAGCAGTCATACGCCTTAACAACTGAAATACCGCAACAGACAATAATAATATCGCCTTTTGACTGCCTGACTAGCAGTGAAGAGTCCATTCATCCATCAGTATGTTCAAAACACATAATATCCATGTGATCGAAATCGCAATTGGAAAAATGTCTTGTCATGTCCCGGCCGGATTTCGAACCCGCGACCTCTGGATTACTAGATCGATGCCTTAACCACTGCGCTATCGTGACAGAGTGGGAAGAAGTGTACAAACTGACCATATAAATGCTCCAGGAGAGGGGCGGTGCCGCCCTCATAATCCGCAGGCACATTCTCCGCCCCCAGGGTGTTTACAAAATGGCGGAGGTCTCGTGGCTTGTAGAATTTAATCTGCAAAATAAATATAACAAGAATTTTTAAGGACCAATGTTTTTTATTCGTTTTTTATCAGTTTTACTTAAGGTCCTTTGAATAAGGGCAGATACTAAGTAAAAATTATACTTAACTCGATACCAAGCCAACGATATTATATAGTAATAATAATATCTCCTTATTTATACTGTACGATTAGGACTATTGAGTCCCATTATTCCAGAAAGACGTGCGGTCTGTATATGTGGTCAAAATCCCAAATGGGAGGATAACTTGTCATGTCCCGACTGGGTTTTGAACCTGCGACTTCTGCCCCAACCGCGGATCGAACTCGGGATCTCTGGATTACGGGCAGTAGTCACAATCGTAACTCCAAGGAGGCTGGCTCCTAAGGATTAAGTAAGTAAACTGCTTTCTACATATTTAGTTTCTGGGTCAACACGAGTGTAGGGTGTAGGGGTACCCCTTACATATAGCTGTAACTCCGAGGGATGGTCTAGCTTATCCTAAATTTTATCTTGTTTTAGCCAGCGTCGATGGCGCGTTGAATGCACCGGATCTCGTCGCATGACCGAAGTTAACAGCGAGGTGAAAACTTCGTGATGCTGGCATTCCGGCCCAACCCAGATTAGGTGAGTTTAATGTGGGTAGCAGGTTTGAGAATTTCCTGCGAATGGAGGGTATCACCCCCGTCGTGATATGACCATGTAGTCAGAAGCGATGTTAAACTGAAATTAAAAAAAAATCCTGTTTTAAATTTGCACTTAAATGCCACCTACCTTGTCTTTAATTTTGGGCGATCCAAAAGGTACTCCGAAGACTCCCAGGTTGAACATGGAAATGTCCAAATAAGATGCATTTATAATGTGGATATTTTTCACTCTAAAAGACAGACCTCCCTGGAATAAATAATTAAATAAAGATGAGTATTTTGATAAAAAAAGAGTAAGTTATCATATTTGTGTTAATCACTTTCGTGTTATCACAACTACTCAAACTAGCTTTACTAAATCCACGCTGAAACCAGGACTTGAACCACCGACCTCCAGGTACAATTCCGCCGCCTTATTGGCCTCAGTAGGTCGGTTAATAAAATAATAGTAATAATAATATAGCCTTATTTATACTGTTGATTAAGACTTCCCATTATTCCAGCAGTAAGCAAAAGACTTGTTTTGGCACTGAATACTGACTATCGAAATTCCATTTTGGGTGATTCCATTACTTTCCTTTCTATAGGACAAGGAAGATAAAAAACAATACTATGTAGTTTTAAAAAATAACAAAATATTTCTACTACCTGATTAGGACTAATGAGTCCTATTATTCCAGTAGTAAGCCCAAGACGTATTATTATGTAGTAAAAATCCAAAATAGGAGGATAACTTGTCATGTTTCGGCCTTGTTTCAAACCCGCGACCTCTGGAATCTCAAAATTCACAGAGTGCCATCTTTACCAATGAGCTAGCTGCACACCATACAAAATGAGGGAATATATATTTTATTAAAATTTACAGATAGAATATGGATGTCAATTCTTCTAATGGCAATGCTCCCAACACGCTGGCAGAATTACCTCTCTGGATTGTCATGCTTATTTTTGCTACTAGGTGACTCATTGATTGTGTGTCCCCTGTCTTCTCAATCATCTTTTTTCCTATCTCCTGAATCCATTTCTTTCCCTCGTCACACCACACTCCCATTGTCTCCACTGCCATCACAACAAGCTCTACTCCTCTGGATTTTATCATTGAGTATTTTGAGTGTTTTCTTTGAACTGCCATTTGTGCAGCAGCACCAGCATTTTTGCATGTTTGATTTAAGTAGCTTGGTGCAAAGGTGTCTATACATGTGAAACCCCAAACAAGACTTTGTCCCATGCGCCCTGGAATTATTGTGGCATGCTAGCTAGTATTTTATTTTATGTATCATATTACTTTGTTTAAGTATTGTCATATATACAAATAAATATATACAAATAAATAAATAAATATATACAAATAAATAAATAAATATATACAAATGTCATATATGCAAATCACTTTGAACTGATTTGCACAAGAACCAGCTTCCGTGGTGTAACGGTTGTGTAACGTGGTGTAACCAGGTTCGGTATTTCCAAATATTTTCATTTTCTTCCAAGTTTAGCTATTCGTGAAAGAAAAATGCGTTTCGGTACATTTAAAGATAAACAATGGCCTCTTTGGTTAACCAAACTGGAAGAAGATTTTTCCTCTTCCAAAAGAAAAATGACTTTCTTCCAGTTCATCCATTTTATTCCATTTGAATCCACTTTGGTTAGAAAGAAAAATACAGCTCAACATGAACCTCAATCAGGTGTTTTACATCAATAATTTACCTGGTAATAACTGAGCAGAATCGAGTTTGTCCTGAACCCGCCTTTTTTCAAATGGGCAAACGTCATGTTGTCCGAATCGAAAACGAACACAAACCCGTCACGAACCGGATTTTGCCGAACGCATAACTCGGTAACGGCCAACAGGAGCCGATGATAGTCGAAGTTAGCGTGTATGTTCGGGTCTGAGTTTTTGCATTTGATGTAGATGATGGTTTGGTTGTGGACAGAGTGGTCCAGAGGGCTGATGAAACTGTGGAAACAAAGAACAAATAGTTTATTTTAGTTTTCATGCTTGTGTTAATCACTTTGGTGATATCAGAACTACTCAAACTCGCTTTACTAAATCTATTTATTTATTTACACTTTTTTTACAAAACAATCAACAACAACAAATTAATAACAGTAAATTTAATAAAAAAAACTTAGAAATATGTACAAAAAATAAAGAAAATTATTGATTTTTAATTACAATTGTTTTGTAATCGTGGGCCAAGTTAATGCCTTAGGCATTCTCTGCCACTTAACCCCGGTGAATCCGGGACTTGAACCACCGATCTCCAGGTTAAGCAACGTCCAGCGAGGTGAAGACTTCGTGATACTGGCGTTCCGGCCCAACCCAGGCGGGGTGAGTTTAATGTGGGCTGCAGGTTTTTCTACCCACATTAACCTTAGTTCCCTAAACAATTAAAGAAACCCCATTTTTTTTAAGTTTTTCTGTATTTTCAGCCGATCTTGAGATACGCGGGGTGGGGTGAGACTGTATGGACACCCGGTATAATTATGTCATTATAAAGTGTAAAATAATAATAATGATCTTCAAATAAAAAAAATAAAATATTTTTAATCGTCAATTTAAAACAATAGTGTTAGAGTTGTTGTTGTTCATGTTGTTCCACTTTAGGCGCCTTTCAATCTTCAACAAAGAACTGAAAAAGAAACTGGAAGAATAAGAACCCTCAGAAGCACCGGTGGAGTGACACCAGAGTGTTTGCTTTCCATTAATAGTTCTCCAGAACACTTCGTTAATGGCTGAATGCAAGGCCGTATGTAGGGGGGGGGGGGGGGGGGGGGGTTTCAGGGTGTGCCTGGACCCCCCCCCCCCCAAAATCATAAAAAACCTTAAATAAGGAATCGAAGGGCTGAAGAAGAAAATATATTTACTCATATTAACTTTGGTACTTCCTGAATCATTACAATATTATTTTCCCGTAGGTACCAATTTTCGAACATTTTGAATAGGATCAAATTTGAGTACCTATCTGAGAATTGTGTAACTTTTATAGAAATTATACCTCCGAGAGTTTTTTTTGTTAGAAATCGGAAGTATTGTGTTCGTTTTTGTAAAGAAAAATAAGATTTTGCTCCGATGTCAATTTTTTTCATATACCTATCTGAACGTTTCATAAATCATAACCTCCTGAGCAACTTTGGGTTTGTGTCTATCTGTCTGTCGGTCTATCTATCTGTAAATATTCCTTGTAACGCGTACATCTCAAAAAATACTGAATGAATTTTGACGAAATTTTGTGCACATGTAGGCGACGCATAGTAGATGGGCTCATTTTTTCATCCTATCTCCAATAACCATTTTTTAAAAGATACATGTTGGTGGTCTTATAATTACAACTGTACATTCATTCGTGTTTAATAATACATGGTTTATTTTTAATTATGTCTTGGATCCCCCAGCTTTTATTATTGTTATTAAAAAGTTAATAAAGATATAATAAAATTAATAAGAATACATTTTTTGTGTTTGTTCTTGTAAAAAAAAAAATATTTTTTTCCTCCGATTTTTTTAAATTGAATGAAAACTAATTAATTACATTCTGAAGTGATTGATTGGTATGCTGTTTTAAAAAGATAAAGATAAAAAAAGATGAAGTTATTTGTGTTATTATGTCACAATTTTTAGTGGGTAGTATTAACATTACGAGAACTAATGCTAATGTGTCTTATCTCCAACCAGTCTTCATATTCCAATATCAATCTCGTAATGCCGCCACTCGCCGTTTCCCCATCTACAACTAGATACCCCAATTGTCCTCACGAAGCTAGGGTAGGCCGCGTCAAGCCAAGTACAGAGCCGAAAAATTCCAACCCCGCCAGGATTCGAACCCGGGTCACCTGGAGTGCAAGCCGATGGTGTTTCCTTGGCAATGTTTTCAAGACACCAAAATTTGCCTCTAAACTTATTTTGTGAAATTTAATATTTGATCGTTTTTCCAGACCCGCCTTCAAGTATTCTTTCTATCCCTGCTGACTCGCTGACTTGTCATGTATTCTACTGCTGATATACGTCAGAAACTGCTGATCCAGACCAAGTCTCTCTCTATACTCTGCATCATATGCGGACTGAACCCGATATACAAACAAACCGTGTCTAGAACCAAACCCACGGGCTCCGGGTTCCAGAACCCTGATCCACCCCGCAGCACATTCTGGTAAAACAAATCTTTTTATTTCTCTAGAAAAAATACTCTAGAATTCTAGATCATAATTTATTATTAAAATTACAGTTGAACCTGGATAGAGAGGATTTTAATAATAATAATGCTTTTTCTTTGTACTATTGTGTCACAATTTTAGTGGCTAGCGCAGAATCATAGGACTTATACACTTTAATATACAATATCTTGTACTATTTTTTGCCTATAATTCCGCCACAGGTCGCTTCAAAGCAGGTATGAGTGGACCCCGAACATCCAAGTACCGAGCAAAAAAAAATCCTGCTCCGCTGAGGATCAAACCAAGGTCGCCATGCGTGCAATGCCTGGCGCTCTAACTCACTCGGCCACAGTGACTACAGACAGGAATATGAGAGACAGGCCATATTTTCCTGCTTATAGAAGAAATCCCTAAAAGTACCACGAGCTTTTTTTTCCAGGTTCTTTGCTTACACAAGCTCTATTTTTCCAGGTTTGACTATAATTGGATATACATTAATAATAATAATACTCTTTAGTGGAAGGTAACCACCAGCCGAGGTTAATGCTCAAAGCACTTTCTACCACCTAACCCTCA
Source organism: Bactericera cockerelli (assembly GCA_024516035.1). NCBI lineage: Eukaryota > Metazoa > Arthropoda > Insecta > Hemiptera > Triozidae > Bactericera > Bactericera cockerelli. The sequence goes on along the minus strand of CM044962.1, from coordinate 931,472 downwards.
TAGTCTTATTATTATGTGGTCACAAACTCAAATTAATGAGTAAAAATTCATGCACTGGGTGGAATTTGAACCAACGGATCCCTCCACTACCTGGATTACCAGACTAGCACGTTAACCACTTGACCACCAGTGCACGTATGTACCTTCCAGGAACAGCAAAAGCTTCGCTAGCCCCCATAACATACCCTACACCACAACATTATGGAGACGGGTATATGGTTGCTTGATGCTTTCCGTACTCTGCTATCAAATATTCTACGTCATGAGAAAGCTATTCAAAATGGCGTTCAAAATGTAAGTTTAAAATATGTATTTTATTTAAAAAATATTAGTGTTTCACAGCCTTTTAATTTCGTAGCCATAAAATAGGAGCTACTGTAGACGCTTGTGGTCTGCGTTGTAGCTTGCCCATCCCGTAGTATGCCACCCCTCTGATTGGCGAGAAGTGACAAAATACTTCCCATTTAGATTCTGGATCAACACGAGCGCACCAGAAGGTATTCCTTACAAACAACTGTAACCAAATTAGAAATACAATTTTTTGTTGGTATGGGGGATCGAAACCGGGACCTTCCGCATGGTAAACGAGTTCTTAACCACTGAGCTAGTCCCACTTTTTAATTTTTTCTAATTTCGAAAAAAGTGACCAATTACAAAACTTTCCATACCTTAAAGGTAAGAGGAAGCAATCAATAAATAAATACTACATGAGATACTTTCGTCTGTTAATTACCTATAATCAAGTAATTGTTTTTATTTTTTCAATTTTATAATAATACTGTTCAGTCAGTTCAGTGCAAGGTAAACCACCAGACGAGGTTAACGCACAAAGCATTTCTTACCACCTAACCCTCAGAGTCTTATTATTATGTGGTCACATGCTCAAATTAATGAGGAAAAATTCAGCCATTGTGTGGGATTCCAACCAAAGGTATCCCTACGATACCTGGATTAGCAGACTAACGCCTTAACCACTTGACTACCAGTTTTAATGGAATTCCACAAAGTAATGGTGACCTGGGTTCGATTCCCAGCGGGGTAGTATTTTTTTTTGTTTCTGTACTTGGATATTGGGGTACCACTCATACCTTGTGAGGAAAAATGAGTGGCTTCTTTGATGTGAAGCAGCAATTAGTGGCAGAATCATAGGCGAAAAAATTATGCAGGATTTATTATTGTAATTTAAAGTGGTAAAGTCCTATGATTCTGCGCTATCCACTAAAATTGTGCCATAGTAACACAAATAAAAGCAAATATTATTATTATTATATCAAACTGTACTAAGTCTTCCGCTCTTTCTGTATGTTTGCATCTCTAACCTTTCTGTATGTTTGTATCTCTAACCTTTCTGTATGTTTGCTTTCTCTAACCTTTCTGTATGTTTGCATCTCCAACCTTTCTGTATATTTGCAGAGACTTCATCGTCCAGCTTGCAACAGACATGATTCAATCCTTCTCCTACTCTTGTACATCCATTCTCTGCGTGGTCATCAACCTTTTCAACGGTGAGGAGAAGGCAGACATCTTGGGTAGACTCGCCGACATCGATCAGGATCTGGCCCGGCTAGGTGAATATAAAGGCCGAATTGTAAAACATGAAACATACCCGTCAGTCCCAAAAACTAATAACACAAATGGCTGGCGCACTTAAAAGGGTTACTTTTATATAAATCTTGTAACCTGAAGTTCGGTGGTTCAAGCCGCAAGTGCAGAATTTTTTTTTTTGTGAAGCAAGTTTGTTATATCACGAAAGTAAGTGCGCGAACACAACAGAGCCCTATAACCTGGACCCTAGGGTAGAGCCAGTACCACGTAAAATAATTCAAAGGATGGGCATTTGAGATCATGGAAAAATTTGCAGAGGAAAACCACTAAATTTATTCAAGAATTAGGAAAAAAAATTAGTTGCAGAGACTGGAGATAAGAGAGCAACATCATACCTCATCCAATGTTTGAGCTTGGCCATTCAGAGGGGGAATGCAGCCAGCATTGCGGGCTCATTCTCTTTCACAAATTCTCTGAATAAATTGTTTGTCCTATAGTTAATGTTAAAAATAATAATAATGAAAAAAATAGGTAGATTACAGTTGATATTTCATGTCATTAAATATCAAGCAGGAGGCACCAGGGTCTGGGGTCGAGGGCCTATATTACAGGTCCAGATTCCTCGTTGTGACCGTCTAATAATTAACAAAAATATAACTACTTGAAAGAAAAATCCTTACAGGAGTGTCAGTGTCCTACGCGCGGTCCAAAGTCGACCGCTTTCTAATCCAAATCGGCGTTTGTATGGACGCTCCTCTTCATATTCTGACATGAAGACTTTCGACTTGAACTTCAAGCGTAAGATCCAGATAGCGCTGCTTACGCTGAACTTCACGACTGCCATCACTGTGCTGGAACTCGTCACCTTCATAGTGCATCTCCGCTTTCTACAAGTTCGGTAAGCCCATCATAATGATAATATTTCCGTGTCCTAGATACCTAGATATCATTGTGGTGAGAGGTTTGTATGGACGAAAAGATCTAATGTTTCGTTGAAGGCTTATTTGTTGCAGCAAATAATTTCCCCATCATGGGTCTCCAGTCTTTTTTACAATAGATCTTTTCAATTCTTCCTAGCCATTGTTTAGTTGTTTTTTCAAGTGGACCTCTTGGTAAAATAATAATAAAAATACCGCTTTATTAATATTGCTCGATTTGGACTAATGAGTCCCATTATTCCAGCAGTAAGCTGTGGTCAAATCTAAAATGGATGTTCATGTCCAAGCTATTTTTTGAATGCGCGATCTCTCGATAACCAGACCGACCATTCACGGGGTACACAAGGTTACGTAATATCCTCTTCTGACTTGCAGATTCTCCGCCGTCAACAGTAAGTTCCAGAGACTCCTCGACCAAAATGTCAACGCTGTGAGGTACCCTCAGGAGTTTGGCAAGATGGGAGACAGATATGTGGGGGAAGTGTATTGTCTTCTCAGTGGATGCTCAACCACCCTGGTATTTATAACCTCTCTCCCTCCTCATGTTCAAATATCATAATTTATTTTGCCCTGGAATCAAATTAACATTACTTCAGAGCCAAAGGATCAGTGACTGGTATTGGTCAAACAAAACGAGATTCCTTCGGTTGGTGTGAACTGTAAAGGGATTTATTTTTATTTAACATTTTAATTGTTTGTAATACAAATGTATGTTAAACAATGTGAGTTGAAAAAAAAAGAACAAACAAAACTAGTTATAATTTACAAACAATTAAAAATTAAAAAGAGGTACTGATAAAATAGGTGCCAAAAGAAAAGTAGGTATAGATAAAAGATTTGACGATAACAATAATTGATAAAAACATTAGAAGGCAGGATTGCATTTAGAGGTTTAAAGGCTTAAATTTTTTTTGATACATGGTCTTTGTACATATATTAATTAAAATATTTATGTAAAGTAAGGAGAAGAAGAAGAAGATGATGCTGATGATGAAGAAGAAGAAAAGAGAAATTAAGAAAGCGAAAGGGGGGAAAAGAAGGATGGAAAAGAAGAAGAAAAAGAGAAAAAAGAAATATTAGTACAAGGGTCAAGGATTCTAGATTCTATTACTGCCCCAGAAAGTCATTTATTTTGTAAGGAGCAACACTGACAAGATTTTGTTTCAAGGTACATTTGAATTGATCACGATTCATTTGTTTTAGATCGGTAGGTAGGGAATTATACAAGTGAATGCCCTGTTTTAGAAAAGATCTTCCAAATATAGCGTTTTTTAGATGTTATAATATTATTTCTGTGGCGCGTGTCATACTGGTGCACATCGGAGTGTTTGGGAAGTGAATCTGACATATTGTGTATTCGTGTGCAGGAGTCCAGTATGACTTGTGCCGCAAAAGTGAGGATCTTGTTTTTAATAAAGATGGGTTTACATGAAACGATTCTAGGGAAATTGAATATAGCTCTAATAGCTCGCTTTTGTAATTTAAATATGTCAGTGTTGCACATAGCAAATCCCCAATAAATTATTCCATATGCCATTATGCTGTGGAAGTATGCATGATATGTTAGTAAGGCAGCGCTGGAACCCACATTTCTTTGAATGGATTTAATGGCATATATTGCTGATGCCAGTTTTGGTTTCAAGTTTTCCATATGCGCTTTCCAGCGCAGTCTTGTATCAAGAATAAGACCCAAGAACTTTATTTCATCGGCAGGTGATATAGAAATAGTAGGGGTGGTGATGTTCTCTAGGGCAGTGGTTGGACGAGGATGGAAATAGAGATAAGAGGTTTTGTCAGAATTGAGTTTTAGACCATGATACAAAAACCAGGTAGATATTGATAGTATGGTTTTACGAGATTTCTCTAAAACATTCTCATAATCACTTCCCCTATTAGTATAGATGTGTCGTCTGCAAATAGTACGAACTTGGCCGACGTGTCTGATTGTACTAAGTCATTTATATAGAGGAGGAATAAGAGGGGGCCTAGAACGGATCCTTGGGGGACTCCCGATTTGACTGGAAGATTGGTAGACGAGGAGTAAAAGTGGATATTTTCATTAGAATTGACTGGAAGATTGGTAGAAGAGGAGTAAGAGTGAATATTTTCATTAGAATCAATTACTTTTACTTTTTGCTGCCTATTTGATATATAAGAGGCGAACCATTGTATTGTAGATTCTCCTATTCTAAATGACCTTAGCTTTGATAGGAGAGTGTGATGATTAACAAAATCAAAGGCTTTAGATAGGTCACAAAATATGCAATTACATGTAACTTGGAGCTTAACATATCATCAAGTTGGTGTAGAAAAGTCGAGACAGCATCAGAGGTGGATCTGTTACATCTGAACCCAAATTGCTGCTCCGCTAGTAAGTTATTGTACTCTAAAAATTCGCTTAGACGGAGAGCTACAACTTTTTCAAAAATTTTACCAAAATTATTGAGTAGTGAGATTGGTCTATAATTATTTGGGTCCGTTCGAGACCCTTTCTTATGAATAGGAACAATAGTTGAGGTTTTAAAAAGGAGAGGAAATATGCTTGTGGTGAATGATGTGTTGAAAATGTGAGCAAGGGGATCTGCAATGAGATGAATGACTTTTTTAATTATTGTCATCGGAACTGCATCTTCACCACAAGACATCTTATTCATACAAAATGAGGCAATCTTCATTACCTCAAGGGCGTTACAGGAAGAAAGAATGAAATCAGAAGGTAAATCAGAAATTATAGTTGGTGAGTGAGATGCAGATGTAGTAGTGATGACAGGTGGAGAGTGTGGAGCAGAAGTAGAAGTGATGACAGGTGGTGGGTGTGGAGCAGAAGTAGAAGTAAGGACAGGTGGTGAGTGTGGGGTAGAAGTAGAAGTAAGGACAGGTGGTGAGTTGTGGAGCAGAAGTAGAAGTAAGGATAGGTGGTGAGTGTGGAGCAAAAGTAGAATTAAGGAGAGAAGGTGAGTGTGGAGCAGAAGTAGAAGTAAGGAGAGATAGTGAGTGTGGAGCAGAAGTAGAAGTAAGGACAGGTGGTGAATATGGAGCAGAAGTAGAAGTAAGGATAGGTGGTGAATATGGAGCAGAAGTAGAAGTAAGGAGAGGTGGTGGGTGTGGAGCAGAAGTAGAAGTAAGGAGAGATAGTGAGTGTGGAGAAGAAGTAGAAGTAAGGATAGGTGGTGAATGTGGAGCAGAAGTAGAAGTAAGGAGAGGTGGTGGGTGTGGAGTGGAAGTAGTAATAGTAGCAATACTTGTCAAGTTACTCCAGAAATCATTGAAGGTATTAGCTACTTCTAATGGATTTGTTATTAGGTTATTGCCTTTTTTAATTTGTAGTTTAGAATAGTTTTTATTGGGGTATTTGGAAAATTCTTTCACTACATTCCAGATTACTTTGATTTTTTTGTCTTTGGGAGCATTTGAGATTTTATCACTAGTCCCTTTCAATTTAGCTTCTCTAACTATATTTTGTAATATTTTTGAATATAATCTATAGTGCTGATGGAGTATTGGGTCATTAGACTGTCTTGTTAAATTGTATAATGCTCGTTTGGATGCACTAGATATAATTATTCCCTTAGTTATCCACGGCTAAGGGACCAACCAAGTGTTTAGTACATGGGTTTGAAAGAGACCGACAACCTACCTTGATATAGGTGTGAGAGGGTGGTGACCTCGTGGTTTTCTAACACAATTAGCTGAGATCCCATATGAACAAGCAAGAGTTGGAAGGTAGAAAAAAGGAATCGACTCACGAAAACTGGTTTGATTGGCGGATGAGAATCACTTCATCTTGGCATTTAATCCTTAATAGCATAGAAGAAACTAAAAAAACATTTAGTTCCATAGCCCATAGATCTATTGATATTTCCCAGAATCCTGTTTTCAATTTGCCTATTGATGTATCCCTAATCTTTGTTTCGCTTCCCCAGGCTTCACCAGAGTGGACAAGCACTCCAATGCGACCACTCTCACATCTCTGATAGAAGTTCACAGCAAGCTGCGGTCCCGTCCCATGTTGTCAACGACAGATTCTCCCTCCAGCTGCTCTTCATTCCTTTGTTTACTTCCCCAGGCTTCACCAGAGTGGACAAGCACTCCAATGCGTCCACTCTCACCTCTCTGATAGAAGTTCACAGCAAGCTGCGGTCCCTATCCCATGTTGTCAACGACAGATTCTCCCTCCAGCTACTTTTCATCGTCGGCATCATTTTCATCGACATCACTGCAAGCTCTACTACTTCATCTATCTGGTCATGAGGATTCACCTGTGGTGTGTCAGTGAGAGACTCTGGCTTCTGGTCTACTGCTTGTCCTGGCCTGTGCTGTGCATTCTGTGCCTCTGTGTGTTGCTCAGTGGCACAGAGGCAATTCATCGCTTGGTGAGCTGTTATTGATCCGCGGATTTAGATCAGGACTGAGAGCGACATAGATTTTTTTTGTGTGGACTTAAGTCTAGGGGCAAAAATTAATAGACAAAAATTGAGTTCTCAAGTCATAACTTAGCATACCAAAAAGCACTCTTACTCTCACTTTCCCCAAATTTCCCTTTGAATCGTCAAATTTTGTTTCAATAATGCACTCTCTAAATTGATTATTTAAAAGAAATATCACTGTTGGAAATGAGATTTGGTGAGATTGTTTACTGGAAAGAAGCTTTTTGCACATAATTATTACTTGCATTCACCGGACCTCAGTACCTTGATTGATAAAGCCTCGAACTTGTAACCTGGATGTCGGTGGTTCAAGTCCCGGTTTCAGCGTAGATTTTAGTAAAGCGAATATGACTAGTTATGTTATCACGAAGGTGATTAACACAAACAATATGATAAATGACTATCTTTTACTGTCTTGCATTCAAGTGGTAGAATAATTATTACGTACTTATATGAATTTCAATTTCAGGTTCGCAAAACTGTTTCAATCATTCACGATATGATCATCGTCAGTGATATGTTCAGAGAACAGGTGAGTCTAAAATAATAGACATTGTCTAATCATCATCATACGGTGGCGTCATCGTGAACGATGCTAGCCAGACAGTGGAGGAACGACTCAGAACTACAACCACTGTGTTTACAAGGAGGCTATAATTGACAAAAGCCCCCAGAACCAAGCCATTGCTGGTCTACTTCCTGTTTATAGTCCCCCAGTAAGACTGAGTTTGATTTGGCAAATAATTAGTTTGCCACTTATTAAAACGAGTAAAACTTTCTTTTTTTAAACTTTGTTAGTTATACTGTTCTCTAATAGTCCCAATATATCATCAGTGGTAGGTAAAATGACAGTGGTAGGTAAATGACTGTGGTAGGTAAAATGACTCTGGTAGGTAAAATGACTCATATGCGTCTCCTTGTCTCTCTTTCCACAGTTGGAACACTTCTCTCTACAGCTCCTCCACGACAACTTGGTATTCACTGCCTACAATTTCTTCAATCTGGACTACTCCTTGTTTTACACCGTGAGTAAGCACAACATTTTCTTTTTTAATATACTCTTCTTACCTTTAGATGTTAATCTCCCTACTCTTTACATTTACAATTAATTTACAATTAATAAGAGGTGCTATATTAAACTGTTAGCATAATGGGACTCCCTGTCTCGAGCTGACAGTCTAAATAAAGCACTACTATACTATACTACTATATACTCTTGATAGTAGGCACAGGTAAATCTGTACTCGTGCTAAGCTTCCGATCATTCAGGTTAAGATGTTGTTGATTATTCTTAATTTTTACAAATTTTTGTTGGCGCGGGGTTTCGATCCCGGGACCTTCCGCATTGCAAGCCAGTGCTTAATCACTGAGCTAATCGTCCGCTCTTTTGAGAGCATCTTGATTTTTAATCTTACGCTAAGTATATTTTGTTACATTTCAGATCATTGGAGGAACAACGACGTATTTGGTGATTCTGCTTCAATTCCAGCTCAACACGAAAGCACCCTGTACTGATATGACCGAATAATTTTGTTCTAGTGCTATCAGTTTTTTGTTTCTGTCCTCACGGAAATGAGGACGAAAATTCTCTTTCTTCTTGTTGTTGCTGTCTCTCCAACATTGAGTTCGTTCTTTACAATAAGAATAATGCATTGGTTAACTCCTAGATTCAACCAAGTAGGTAGTTTGTGTTAGTGTTGATAAAATGAAAAGTAGGTATATTTGATTGAATCAGCCGATCTCCGTGGCTCAGCGGTTAAGAGCATTGGTTACTGACCGGAGGTTAGGGGTTCGAATCACGGCCGGAGCAGAAAATTGTGACCGAGTTCTTTCGTTTCAAGAATGGCATGGATGTGAAAGGTAAAGTGCTTTGAAGTAATGCGAAAGCGGTTTTGGCGCCCAATTACCTTTTTTTTATCTTTTTTAAGGCATTTTTGATTCCTTACGTACATTTGTTTTTATTTTTATTATTAAACAGAGTCCCTGGGGACTAAATTCATTAATACAATCTAGTTCTTAAAACTAATAAGTATTTTTATTCTAATCTTGAACTACTAATGTATATTAGTACTACATTAGTAGCCATTTGTTTTGATGACTTATTTTTCAAACACAAAATTCGAAATAATGTTATACTAGAGAAAAATTAATGTACTAGAGAAAAATAGTTCTTTAAATGAAATGACGAATGTCGTTTCACAGGAATTTTTTTGCGAAATTTGTAACAACTGTAAACTATGTGAACTGCGTAAGTCATATAAAAAGGAGCTGAAGGGAAATGCAACGACGTGCAATAGATCAAAAGATAGAGATACTCATGTTTCAACATGCATAAGTTGTTACAAACCTTCAGTGCAAAAGAAGAACAACATCACGAGACAATCAATTCCGCGATGTAAAAATAGTCGTATGCAGCGTTTGAAATCTAGACACTCATGTTTCTTGAGACCACCAATTGTCAGTGTTGATAAAATGAAACTAATAAATGCATCATGCCGTCCTTCCAAACACTCTATATCTCGTCGATTAGAACAAGAAATTCAACTGAAAAAGAGTAAAATGAATCAGAAAATCGAAAATGCAAAAAAGATATGTTTGATCAAATCCCAACGGGATGGTTTGAGAATCAAAAGTTTAGAATCCGCTATAAAGGAGAACCAGGACAAATTTCTGAAAGAAAAATTTAACAAAATATGACTCTCTGCAATCTACTTGTACTGACTCATCTAGAAAAACTATGAAAGAGGACATTTTAATTAGAAAATTATGGTGATCAAAATAAAGCAGATAAGAGGTATCATTGCAGGCAGTCAGTGGAGACAAAGTTAAATGAGATAAACACAAATAATGCTACACCTATGAAACTAGAATTTAATAAAGTTAAAATGTCTAAAAGTCCTAGTAAAAAGAAATTTTCGGGTGAAAGATATTCAAACAATTTTTTCAGGAGTCACTCGCCTGAAACTAATAAAAGGATCATCACCAAAATGGCAACAAACAATGAAAAACACATCCGGCCAAAAACAACTGAGGCTGGAAAGAAAGATGCGTGCACATACATTGCACCAATTGAACATGTTCAGCAAAAATTGAAAAATGTATCTTATACTATTGGTCATTCAATTGAAAGATTGGGTAATTTGAATAATACAATATATCACAAAGATTCAGGAAAAAAAGCCAAAAAGAGTTTTGAAAAGAAAACCGGAAAGAATGTTAAAACCACAAGATAATAAAGGAGCGATTGCTGATCGAATAGAAAAATATAAAGAAGAATATTGCAATATGAACCTAAGTATTCATGAAAATATAAAAGTCATTAACAACCATGCTGAAAAAACTACAGAATGTAAGATGTTCTAATAGAGTAAAGAACAAAATGAAATAACGAAAAAAACTGTTGGAGATATCGATGATAGTAATAATGTTAATGGCGATACAATCCATGAAGAGAAAGTTGAAACTAATAATAATTTTGAATATGTTAAAAAAGGAGATAACTTAAAACGAAATAATGGAGATTTAAAATCTGAAGTAATATATGAAGAAAAGAAAAAAGATTATCAAGTCTTAATAACTGAACGGGAACTACATGAAACAATTCATAATAGTAAAGAAACATTCTTTGAGAAAACTCAACGATTAGCTCGAATGTTTAGAGAAAGTCAGAAAAAAATTAAAGCCTCAGATGTTGCAAAGAGAAGAAATACGATTAACACTGAAATTCCAGTGCATACAGAAATAGATGTTCTGCCAACTTGCTGTGGACTAACTGGAGCAGGGGATATTACACAAATAGATTCCTCTTTAGATGATTTAGAAACATTTATTATTGAGAATAAAATAAATTCAAATATTCGCAATAGTACAAGTCATCAAGAAGGCACGGAAATAGAAAAAAATACCAATGTCAAGAAAGAGGAAGAGATTAATGATTATGTACTTGTTTCTTTGGTAGAGAACAAAGAATATTTCAGTATTTGCAGTCACAGAGGCCAAAACAAGATTGTTCATCTATTAAAAATAAAATTCCAACAATACCAAGAAAGCCATCTGATTGTATCAAGTTGAAAGGGATAAGAAAAAAAAAACCATCTGGCATTGAAGAATTCCGAGTCCCGACGGAGAAATATTTCGGCAGCGACAAACTAAAGTAAATAGACAAGGTCAAGAGAAACTAAATAGAAAAGACTTATTCACGAAAGCACTCAATAAAGAAAGTTCAGCTGGAAAAATCTTGAATACAGAAAAACACTTATGACAACAATATGGACCAACACAACAAAGAATTTGAAGGTGATGAGTTACAAAAAATGTACCGAATATTTTATTCAACTTTTAAAATCTTTCCGGCCAGACTTGATACATTATATGAAAAGAACATTAACAGCGGAAAATAAGGCAAGCCATGAAATAGTGTATAATCTAAAACATAAAAGCAACAGTGTTGAAATGTACAAGGAAAACATTAACGCAAGGAAACAAGAAACTCATAAAATCATGGAATATATTGATGAAAAATTAAATAAATTAAATTTATCTTTCAGTACTAAGTTTGTGCAGGATAAAAAAAAAGAAAGCAGTGCAGAAAAAACTGAAAAGTTATCGAAAACAATACCAAGAAAAACGAACAAAGGTTCAATAATGAAACAGAACGTCAGAAAAGAATTGAATTTGGATGATGTCTTTGCCAATGAAAATAATTGGATAAAATTGGACTTGCTAGATGAACAACGCATCAAAAAAGATATCTGTGAACTTATAAACCAAAATAATATTTGGAATATTTGAAAATAATAAAATTAAAGAGTTGATCATGTATTTTTAATTTTAGCTTTTCTAATAAATGTTCCGGAGGTTCAAGCTAATACGTTTAGAATGTTACAATAATATGTTTAGAACAACACGTTTACAATAATATGTTTAGAATAATACGTTTACAATAATATGTTTAGAATAATTCGTTCAGAATGATATGTTTACAATAATATGTTTTGAATAATACGTTCAGAATGTTATGTTTACAATAATATGTTTTGAATAATACATTAATACATACAAATTGTTCAGCACGGTCCTCGTTCTAAGAATTGATTCCCAGCGAAAGTTCAGGAGCTTTGGCAGCGCTGCCTTGGTCTCGAAATATTTGATGATGGATTTTGGGCAACTTCACATCGTAGTAGTTGCTGTGGAGGAAGGCGAGAATCTTCTTATCTGGAATAAAGTATAGATAGAACGTGCACTGGTAGTCAAGTTGTTTACCAATAGGTTTAAATGAAATGAACGAAAAACAATTTTTCATAATCATTAAAAGATTTAGTACGGAAAAAATCTTTTTATAATGTACAAGAATAATTAGATTACTTTGAATAATTAAAAGATAAAATAGTATGAAAAATAAATAAAGAAGAAAATGATACTAATTTCCTAACTAAAAGGCGGGGTTATTACCTGTGGCTATTTCTTCCACCCAACCCTTGATTGACATAAAAATGATGAAACATAAATATTTTTCCAATTTACCTTCAAGTTTTTCTTGAATATAATCCTGTAGGACCAACCAATCCTTGATATCCTCTACTCTGACCCGAATGTCTGGAGACAACAGGGCTTGCTCCAAATGATTTGGTTCCTTGCTCAAACTTTGATCCAAACTCTGGAAGAGGTCATTTCTTGTCTTGTCGTATCTCAAAGTTCCGAGTCAAATGTTCGGATGATCCTCTTCTTATTTGGTTGTCTCTGCTCAAGGTGCCTTGATCATCTACATATGCACGGACATGGTCCATTGTGTCCAAGGCGTTAGCAGGAATGTGGTCCTTCGCTTTCGAATGGTGGTTATGGAACCTGTCCAGTCTGGACCCCACACCAGACGAATAAATGCCGCCACTGGAAGTTTCAAGTGTAGGTTAAGAAAAAGTAAATAAAAGAGAAGATAAAGGCTTAGTTATGTGTGTTATAATGTCACGATTAACCGACCTCAGTAACTTTGATCGATACGGCGGGGGCGGCGGACTTATAACCTGGAGGTCGCTGGTTCAAGTCCGCTTTCAGGTTATATATAATTAGTAAATCGATTTTGAGCAGTTGTGATATGACAAAAGTGATTAACACAAAATATGATAATTCAAAAATTCAAACGTCACGATTTTTGAGGGTAGCACAGGCATTTAAGAGTACTAGTGTTCTGTATTATATCTCCAACCAAACATCATAATCCGATGTCTACCTCGTAATGCTACCACTGGTCGTTGCCCACTCTATAACTACCCCAAATGTCCTCACGAGGCTAGGGTAGGCCCCGACATCCAAAGTAGCCGAAAAAAACTCCGACCCCGCCGGTATCCGAACACGGGGTCACTGGAATCAAGTCGCGCATGCTACTGTAGACCAAGGAGGATACTGAAAATCAAACTTCGATTCATTATTTTCACCAACAATTTGCCTCAAGGCAGTGGCGTAGCCAAGGGGGTCCCAACTGGACCCCCCCAAAATGAAACGCCACTGCATGAAGTTTTGATAGTTTTAACATTTATTTATAAATTCTCTTGATAGTTTTGTTAGTAGATATCCAAAGAATGAAACACAAAAAATAAGATAAAATAATACCTACTTAATTAATCAAATTTCTAGTAGGCATACATTATAGTTATGTATTTTAATTTTACTGTAGATTTTTTTTAATTGTTGTTTGTGTTATTTCCACAATGGACTTTAATGGGTAGGCATCGAGACTTGTGAAATGAAATAAAAAATAAAACTAAAATTTCTAGAATAATTTTCAAAAATATATATCTACAGGGTGGACCAAAAAAACGTTTACACCCGTTTAATGGTAGATTACTGACGACATTTCTAGGACGGATCTGCAATCCGTTTTTTCGAATTTGCCTTTATAACTGCACAAAGTGATTTTTTGCAAACTTTCTGAAAAAGTCCGACTTTGGCTTATTTTTTCAGGTCAGAACTTTTTTCCTGTTTAAGATGAGTTGATTCTGAACATTTCTGCAGAAAGCCAACAAAATTTCGATGTTTCTAGCTACACTACTTTGTTTTTTACGGTTTGGTTTTGGCATCTTTTTTGACACCTGAATAGAAAAAAAATTCTCATGTAAATTTTTTACACTTTTGAAACACTCAAGATTTGCCCGAGCAAATGTTGGCACAGACATGGGCAAGTTTGATAAAAGTTGGCGGTTCAACCCAAGGATGCTAAAAAAAAATTTTACGATTTTTTATCACGTGATCTTCTGGGTAAACAAACCAGGTAAGTCTCAAAAAATGATGTTCAAAATCTTAAAAGTGTTGACCGTGTAGGGTCGTCTTGTACTCAAAGAGTAATTAGCTATTTATGTCTGATAATTATTTTTCCTTGGAATTTATTAAAGGCCAGTCAAATGAATGATTGTTTGTTTCTCGATGATAGTTTTCAAGCATATTTTTCTGCATTCTATGAAATATTATCTTTAAACTTCTTGAGTTTATTTAGTACAAGTTACATTATTATAATTCGCATGCTGAAATGGCAGATACGCATTTAGCATATGGAGTTGCCAACAGGAACATTTGGGATCACGTGAAAAACATAGTTTACGAAATCTGGTAGCAAGAATCCTGTTGGCATTCGATGACCTGACAGAAAAACCTGGAATCTTCCGCAACATTCGACGGAACATGATGAAGAGGTTCAACCTTTGCATCCAGGAAGGTGGGACGTCATTCAACAGTTCCTCTAAGGGAATTGAGAAGGGAGAGAGAGAGAGAGAGATAGAGAGAGAGAGAGAAAGAGAAGAGAGAGAGGGCAGAGAGCGAAAGAGAGAGAGAGAGAGAAAGAAAGGCAAGAAGGTATTATAGGGACAATTCTGAGTTAGAACTAAGGTACTAAAGTCACCATTGGTTTCAAAAATTTGTGAGAGGAGAATCCATAGTGTGTACTATGACTAAATAAAAAATGGCAACAGTATTTTTTTATTTTGTAGTCATGAATTTTTTGCTGGCTCTGGCGTTCGGACCGGGGTGGACTAGCTACCACTGAGCTAATCGTGCGCGTCTAATCGTTTCTCATTGAACATACTAACACAAAATATCTTTTTGTTTATATCAAAATAGTATAAAACATAATAAAGACTGCAAGAGTTTATTAATTTTACAAAATATTATCTTATTTTTTTTCACTACTTCTATTAAGAGTTGGCAATCGGTAAATATTTGTTATTTAATTAGTATTGTTTATGGTAGAAGATCCTACCTACATATTTACCTGGATTTATTTCATGAAATCTATTTTCGTTAGGAAAATTCGCTAGTTTTTTTTTCTCTCGTAGGGAAGCATAAGAAAAACCATCCTTACATTATCAAGGCAGTCTCTCAGGGGCTTACATGAATAATAATTATGTGTATTGTGATACCAATAGTATCTGATATAACTCAATTTACAGATGGTATTACCCCAAAAAAACATAAGTTGTTGGTGCTACAACAGGTCAGATACAGGTTTGAATAAAATATTCCATCAGATTTTTTTGATAAATAAAATAATATTGACCGTCAAGAATTGAACCTCGGTCATGCGACTAACACTCTTAGCACTACCACATCTAGCTAACAACACTGACAATCAGTGAGGCACGAAATTTATCATTTGAATTTTCCTAAACTGGTGATGAAGGCATGTGAGACCGCGGTATTCAAAAAAAGCAATGTAAACAATTTTTGTAAAACAATACAGGACGCCCTTACACAGTCTACAGCTAGAAAACTTTTAGGATTTTTGAAGGTTTTTGGCAAACATCTAATAATTTTCCCCAGAAGATCACGTGATAAAAAATCGTAAAATTATTTTTTAGCATCCTCGGGTCTGCCGCCAACTTTTATCAAATTTGCCCGTGTCTGTGCCAACATTTGTTCGGACAAATGTCGAGTGTTTTATTTAGTAAAAAAGTTTTTTTGGGTGTTTTTTTTCTGTTCAGGTGTAAAAAAATATGACAAACCAAATCGTAAAAAACAAAGTAGTGTAGCTAGAAACATCGAAATTTTGTTGGCTTTCTGCTAAATTGTTCAGAATCAACTCATCTTAAACAGGAAAAAAAATACTGACCTGAAGAATAAGCCAAAGTCGGACTTTTTCAGAAAGTTGCAAAAAAATCACTTTGTGCAGTTACGAAGGCGAATCCGAAAAAACGGATTGCAGATCCGGCCTGGAAATGTCGTCAGTAATCTACCATTAACGGGTGTGTAAACGTTTTTTTGGTCCACCCTGTTATATTGTGGATAGATAGTTTATTAAATTTCATTCAGCCCCAGTTTAAATTATTTTCACAATGAAATTCTATAAGTCACTTGATGGTTACTTTAGTTTTTAGATTTTCAATATAATAGATTAACTATAGTTTAAAAGCTTTTTGGCAAAAAAAAAAAGCTATATAACTGAAATTGGACAAAAAAGTACGAACGAAAGCTTCACATTACATAAATATTTACTTTAGCTGTGTAATCCATGATTAAGAATCAAACACTTTGCGAAAAATAATTAGTACTAACTGAAAAGGTAAAACTGTGAGAAGTGGGATATTTTATTTAATAAATATTACAAGTTTATATCTCTATTGTACCTATAACGGGATAGAAACATGAATTTTCTTTATAAACAGGCATGTGAAAAGAGGGAGAATATCCAATCGTAGGTATGAATTTATGTGTTGTTGTTGTTGTTGATTGATTTGTAAAAAAATTTGTAAATAAATAAAAATTAATAAAAGAATAGGAAGAAAAAAAATCTTCTTTTTGGGACTCTCCCATCGATAGTTACCTTTAGTGGTACATAAAAAGTTATAATGACTTTTAGAACCCTCTCCAAACCCCCAAAATAACTTTCCTGATTTGTTCCCTTAGCTATTAAATATAAAAAAATATACTTCCATTATGTGACACAAGACTTCCTCGTAAATGGTTCACATAGCCAAGTGCTATAAAAAAAAAATTACTTTAATTTCCACTATCAATATAATTATGTATATTCTGCACCATTAGTATTTCTCATAATCCCTGAAGTAAGGTCTGAATTTAATACCCTGAAGTAAAATATGTCCACACCATAAATTGGACCAAAAAATGATAATTAATTTACAAAAAATAACACTTTATGCCCATATCTAATATTCGATATTCTCGGAAGTAAATATCATAAAACATCAATTCCCGTCAAGGCCAATTTCCATAGTAAAAAATATGATATGTTTCGGAAACCCGTTTACTATTAAAATCCTAATACACAAATCAAATCAATTTCTTGAAAGTAATTTTTACTGTGACCTGGCTGGGGGACTATAAACAGGGAGTACACCAGCAGTCTAGCTGGGGGACTATAAACTGGGATTAGACCAGCATTGGCCTCCTTGTAGAGACAGTGGTAGAAGTGCTGACTCATTCCTCCACTGTCTGGCTACCATCGTTCACGATGACGCCACCGTAGGATGATGATGGGAACTTGGAACTTCTTTTCTCACCTGACACTGATGTGAGGAGGTTTTGATTCAAAACATTTGTTTTCCACACATCAGATCAAGTATAGTTATACTGGTATACAAAGGTATGTATCAGACGCGGCCGAACCAACCAACCTAATAGCGTGGTGTGGAAGACAATCCCGCTGATATATTAACACCGCCCTCGATCAAGTTTTATAAGGTTGGGTGGAAGATATTGCCACAGGCAATTACCCCGCCCTTTTGGCTTAGCTTTATTCTCTTTTTTGTTCTTGTTTCTTTGTTCAATGTAGTGATTTTTTCTTTATAATTTCATTGTGTTTTACTGTATATACGAGTATTTTACTTTGTCTTACCTAATAGAGCATAGTATAATAATAATAATTTTATTAAATTCAATTTCTTTGTATGTCAATAATTAACATAATTATATTCTATGGATTCTATTGTAAATTAAACTTGATCGAACATGAAAAAAAAAAAACCTCAACCATAAGACAGAGTTTAGGCAATGCCAAACCCAAGGTTTAAGAAAAGGCAAAATGAAATTAGGAGAATATTGATGATAATTTGACATCATGACGTATACAAAAAATTGAAGGACATTTTCAGGAGAATTCTGATGACAGTATAAACTAGGTCGTCAATTTTACTAAATAAAAATTGAAAAAAGGGCAAGCAAGGACTGCACCAATAAAAATGAGCGCACGAATAGCTCAGTGGTTAAGCACTCTTTGCCATGCGGAAGGTCTCGGGTTCGAACCCCCCCGCCGACAAAAATTTGTAATCAAATTTTGGTTAAAGTTGTTTGTAAGGGATACCTTCTGGTGCGCTCGTGTTGACCCAGCACCTAAATGGGAAGTATGTATGTATGAATTTATTTGTGGTGAAGCCAAAGGCCACTTCACAATTTTTGTGGGTAGCGCAGCATTACTAAGAGCCTCCTTAACTTTTCGAATTCTATTACATTAATTTTTTTTTTACTCTGGTAATGCCGCCACTGGTCGTTACTCATACAAGTAAGTACTCATTTTTCCTCAAGAAGTATGGGTGGAGCTCGAACACCCAAAAACAGGGCAGAAGAAATTCTGCCCCCCTGGGAATCGAACCCAGGTCACCATGCGTGCAATGCTTAGCGCGCTAACTCACTCTGCCACCGTGACCACTTCTCGTGTCACTTCTCGCTCATCAGAAGGGAGGCATACTATGGGATGGGCAGGCTACAACACAGACCACAAACGTCTTACAGTACCTCCTGTTTAAAAAAAAAAAGAATAGTGAGTGATACTGTCCTCTCTTTAACAATGTTCATATAAAAATAAATAAAAACTTCATCATATACGTCACATTTTGATGATGTCATGAGTTCTAATCAATTGAATCAAATTGATAGCTTTTTTTTCTTTTAATTTTTATCAGTCCTATTGTTTCATTGGATTAGTAATACCGAGAAAGTAAACACAGCAATCAAGTTTAGTTTCGTCATAAACTCTTTTTCTTAATATTGCCGAAGGTTGTAGAATAATTTGACATAGAAAAGTACTCAATTTTGAAATAAAGTTTACTATTAAAGTACTCTTACTGAAGAAGTTACAAGCTGACAGAAAAAAAAAACAGAATAACTTTGTTTCTGGTAAAGGTTAGTTGGAGTTAGTGCAAGTCAAAAGGCCACGTTTTGGTAATTTCTACTGCAATAATTAATTTTCGAACCCTTTTTTCTGTGTGGTCTGTTAAAAAAAAAAACGTACTTTTTGTCAATAACTGTATGTGAAAGACACATTTCATTAAAAAACCAAAAATACAAGTATGACCCGTTAAACAGTGTAGGATGGATAATTTTTATAAAAGTACTTAGTGAGGAATAAAATAACCATGCCAAAACTGGTAACTTAATAAGCTTAAAATATTCATAAATGTCATGCAATGCACGTGACGGGAAAAGTTCTTGCATCTGAAAATCTTTCGAATAACCTGGATAAAACCTCGTGAAACCTCGGCAGGATTGGATCTTATTAGTCCCACAGTTATTACAGTTGAAAGTGTCAGCACAAAGTTTTCAATCATATTCCGCCACCGATAGTCCGACAGTCAGGATATATCTCACTATAGACTGGTTGGAGTTCCACAAGAGAAGCCCCACTTATCACACAGACCTCTATTAGATCTGTAGATCTAACTAAATTCCCACTAGTGGTCGTGTCAAGGCTTCCATTACAATCCTGGTCCTAAGTCGCATTATTGTATGGCGCTTCACCTGAAACCCTACAACCAGGTCATATAAGAGTTCGACAGTTTCATGGCGAACAAATTTCCCCAGTGAATTTTCTTCAGGGTCAAATGTCGTGATCAAGCATGAACCTGTGGTCAGGGACGGACTTACCAACGTCCGCCCTTCGATTCCTGTTTTGGGTGAGAATTCTGATCATGTTCCTTTCGTGCCAAGTGGACTGCGATGACCTCGATCTCCGGAATGATCTCCTGAAGTTGGATGAGCGATTGAGTTTTATGTGCAAGAAGGTCAACAGGAAGAACATTGACTACTTTGTGTTCTCCGGCAAGTTGAATGATCTGCAAGTGAAGATTGGGAACTACCAGGACGAAGACAGACGATTGATTGTTCAGATCAATGGGATGCCGAAGATTGACGCGAGTTGCTGTACAGAGTGCTGGAGGGATTGGCAGATTTTGAGTAATCCTTGTAGAAAACTTGCCATTCCGGCCCAACCCAGGACTAGGTGAGGTTAATGTGGGTAGCAGATTTGAGAGTTTCCTGCGAATGGAGGGTAACACCCCCGTCGCGATATGAAAATGCAGTTGAAAACGACGTTAAACCCCAAAAAAAGAGATAGACTAAAGGATAGGCTAATGCGGCTATTTATGTATTTATTTTAGCATATGGCCTGACATCAAAACATAGATAGATTTATGACAAGTCATTCAATATTAAAAAATCAAAACAGCAAAAATGTACCTACTCTAAAAACAACAATAAAATATATTATATCCCTACATAGCTAAGAGTAAAATCTAGTTCGCAAGACGTTTTGGATGAAACTGTTTTTTCAAGTTAGTTTTTTTTAATAATAATAATATGATTTCTAATATAGGGCAAATAATAATAATAATACTCTTTAGTGGAAGGTAACCACCAGGCGAGGTTAATGCTCAAAGCATTTTCTACCCCCTAACCTGAGAGTCTTATTAAGTTTATTATTATGTTTGGGCTCTGGTCACACTCAAATTAATGAGGTAAAATTCGTGCACTGTGTGGGATTCGAACCAACGGATCCCTACGCTACCTGGATTACCAGACTAGCGCGTTAACCAATTGACTACCAGTGCACAACCACTTGACAAATCGTAAAGCTACGAAGCCCAGCTTAGGCTTTTTGAGGTTAAATCATATTTGTTATAACGACAATCGTGGTAATGCGCTTTGATTGGAAAACCAAGAGATCATACAAATATTTTTTTTTAATTTGTCCTTGATCATCTCTTTCTTCCAGACATTGAACGTAACTATTAGGGATGAGGACATCACCATGCTGCATGCCATGACGCAATACACATCGGATATCTATGCGAAACAAGGCCGCAAGGTAAAGTTGCTTTCACTTCGATTTTAAATCAATATTTAAACAATGAATCTGATAATTATGCATTATTTACAAAGGCAAGTACCTTAAAATACTTTTTTAAATCAAGGAAAATTACAATATGGATGATTAAAATTTATTTATTTATTTTTGGAATTTGGCCAAGAGGGGGGTTTGTTCCCGGCTCCTGGAATGTTGCAGTAGTTTGCAGGGCGCAGTGGTTTTGGCTTGTGTGTGTTTTCGGCGCCCGTTAGTAAAAAAGACTTCAAAAAAAAAATTGTTCAAATCCATTTTTACTTTATTTTTCCTATAAGATATAGAAAGTATTGTAATCGGGCCTTTTTAATTTACTTCTTTAGTAGTTTCCCCTTGGCCGAGTGCATTTGCGGGCGAGTTGAATAAAAGGCTTGTAAAGTTCAGGGACCTGAGTTCAAATCCTGTCTGGGACGTTGGGTTTTTCTGATCGTAGTATCTGGGCGGGAAAGAGAGTAAGGGAGAATGTAAGGGAGGAATGATTAAAATAGAGGGGTTTTGTTGATGACAGGATAATCAAAAATATTACCTGTGATGAGAGCAAATAAGCTCGAAACAGTGTCCAGGTATGTTTTGATTTTCATGTACATCTAGAAACTTCTCCTTTTCTTTTTATACTGATACTGAATACTTTATTGGCAAATACATAATACTACTGCAATATGGGATAAAAGGGAAAAAGAGTAATAGTATGTGGGGGAACGAATGGGCGAGGTGAAAGCCTGTGGCTTTTTCTTCCCCGGGAAACCCAGGAGATCAGTATAAAAAATATAAAAAGAAAAAGTAAAGGGAAGTTGTATTAGATGTACAATTGTACATGATAATCAGAAATACCGGGAAGCTGTTTGGGGTTTTATTTGCTCTCATCAGAGGTAAATAGATCTGATTATCAATACCATCAATTAACCTCTTTATTTTAATCAGTGTAAAAGAAAAATGTACACCGGTTTTTGATCCTGAAACCCCCCGCCCCCAAAAAAAAATTTTATCTGCTTTCAGTGTGCTAATTCCCTGTCTATTGAATAAGGTATTCCCGATCATCATGGGCCTGAAGACCCGCAAAGATCAAGTGGCGTTTGGATGCAAGGGCTACGTCAGTACTTTCACAAGTACAAACGGATACAAGAAAGAACGGAATGACATCCGACTCACGCTGGACGGCGGGAAAGAGTTTTACTTTTCCCGGGGTGGTTTGGGGCCCCCGCCAATGGGTTTTGATCGGCCAAGTGACCCCATGTTTAATATGATAATAAATAATCGAACCTAGTATAAAAACTTAAGGGGCCAGAATTTTTTGTAGTATTGACTTGAGGGCAAAGGTGGTAGAAAATGCTTTGAGGCCTTTGAGCATTTACCTCGCCTGGTGGGGTCCTTTCACTAAAGAGTGTTATTATTATTATTATTTAAAATTTTGATTTCGAACGATTTTCCTGTTGATTACCACAACTGTCTTTTCACCCAGGTTTTGGCAACCCGAAACTTGAGCCCGGTGAAGGGGAAAAGGGTGTTCAAGGGGGGAAGAAGAGGTGACCGATAGGGACTTCCAAGAAATGTGGTTTTAACCCATACGGAGGGTTTTTGTGAAGAAGAGGGCTACCCGCACCCATCAAGTAAGAAACCCGGAGGATTTGTACAAGAAAATCACCAAGTAAGTAATAAATAATCATTTTTTTCATTGTCTCAAACCAATGAACCGATTCAACCCTCAATTTTATTTTTCACTGTTTAAGAAGATTGAACTTCCATTTTAAAATCCTATCGAAGATTTAGAAGAATGCCTCCTTGGAAAAATTGAAACCTCCTTTCTATTTGGTTACAAGAGATCTCTTTTGGTCGCAGGTTTGAAAATTTTTAAACTAAAAACCCTTTTATAGGTTTTGCGGAATGTAAAATGGAAGGTCGATGGTTCGAATCCCAAGTTAGGGGAAAAAAATTTGTATTATTGTGATTTAACAGGGTTAAAAACAAAAATTTATTAATACAATTTTACAATTTTGGGTTCTTTTATTTATTTATTTTCTTCTTTCAAGATTTAATTGTCAAAATTTTACTTTTTTCTTACCTTCCTTACTATGGCACACAAAGGAAAAATAAAATTTTTAAAGAACAAAATATACGAATAGGGTCAAAGAGCACCGGATATCTCAGTGGTTTAAACACTTTGCTTGCCATTTCGGAAGGTCCCCTGTTCGAACCCCCGCGCCGAAAAAAAATCTTTTTTAATTTGGTTGTTTATAAGGGTTTCTTCCGGTTTCACTCGGGGTTGACCAGCTCCTTATTGGGGAAGTTCAGTGTCACTTTCGCCCTTTAGAGGGGAGGCATACTTCGGGATAGGCGTCTACAAACACGACCGCAAGGCTCTACGTTGCTTCTGTTTTTATGGCTCCGAAGTAAAAAGGGTGCAATATCGGGTTATGCAAGAGCAATTAACTAAGGGTTGAATGAAAAACAATATTAACTGGGAATTAATGAAGTTTTTGTAATACCTCTGTGGTACTGAGCCTGGTTGCGTACCATCAAAATGTGAAAAAACCGATGTTGGCAATGATTTTAAGTTATCGATTTTGTCTCTTAATTTCGCCCTAAATTTAAAGAAAAAAATCACAGGGCACTATAGCCTGACTTGAGGGATAACTGGCTTTTTCTTAAATTCAACGCTGTTTTTTAAAATTTTTCGGCCGTAAATTATTATCTAAAATAATTTGTATGCGGCCTGAATTTTCTCGATTATGCAATGCGCAAATACTTTTTTCACTAACCCGTCTAATAACTTTTTTCGTCTTCATTGACTTATCTCTCTTTTGTTCTAACGCTGCATTGCCTTTAGCCACGCCCATTCTTTCTCTTTTTAGGGTCACTGGAGCCGGGAAAATTTTTTTGTTTGTTACGACGCAAGTAAAATATCTTCAACTACGCCAATGAAAAAACGTATAGCCCGGGTCGATTGGAAGGGGCGTACCCTGAATGAAATTGAAGGCGTATCTTGAAAAATCAAATAGATGTACAATTTTTTTTTCAATGATAACCGCCTATTTAACTTGATCGATAGGGTGGCGGACTTGGGGCCCTGGGGTCGGTGGTTTAAGTCCTGGTTTCAGGTGGATTTAGTAAAGCGGTTTGAGTGATTGTGATATCACGAAAGTGATGAACACAAAATATGATAAACTTTATATATTTTTAATGATTGGTTGGTTGTTGTAACCAGCTTGGTTGTGCTGGGGGGGTGGTGATCTGTATGAACTTTCGTTGAAAAATTGGCCGTTTTGATGCACATAAAATTTCTTTATCTTTGAAAAAACTGTAAAATTTGGAGAAAAAAAACATATATACAGTCCTAATAAAAGGGGGCGGGGTTTACCCTTGGCATTCTTTCCACCCAACATTATATTTCTATGTGGGTCAACCACCAAGAAAACTTGGGCTTTTTCATTTACAAATGTTAAACCCTTGGAGAAGTGGAAGCTACCTTGTTAGTTAGGGTTAAAATTGTTTATAATCCTTTTGCAAGAACACTGTGGTCTTCGTTGTTTAACGTCCCTATTCCATCCTTCATTTCAGATGAATGGAATAAATGTTCAAATCTTTTAGGCCCATTAATTCTTAACCATAGGTGAAGACAGACCATTGAATCTTTTTGTCTGTTCTTTTTATTTTCCTCTACGATCCCTTGCGTTTCTCCCTTTTTAAAAGATCCCCCGACACTACGAATCCTGGTTTTTCTTATTATTATTATCATTTTAATTATCATAACTTTATTAATAAGGACATAATTCTTTCAGTTTGGCTTTTCCCAAATCTACTGGGGTCGGCATTGTTCAAACTAAAAACATTCCTAAACAAAATAATTACAAATAATATACAAAATTGGAAACAATATAAAAAAAAAACCAGATTTTTATCAATAAAAAAAAAGGATCTTGTTCTTTGATTTTTCCTCAACCGGGCTAAGGGGTTGGCCCTTGGTCAACCTCTTCCTCATAGTTGAGGTTTTTTTGGCTCAATGGCTTACACTCCTTTCTGGGCACATTCAAACTATGCCCTTCTACGTTAAATCGGCCTTATATTTCGGTCTTTTATTACTTACGATAAAATTTTAAATTTTAGAAATTGAAAGTAGTGTGTTCGTTTTTGTAAAAGGAAATATTTTTTTGCTCCATTTTTTTTTTTTTTTTTTTTTTTAAGGTGGGTCTGGCTTATTTTAAAATTTATCCTGTTTTGTAATAATTCGGCTCTTATTGCTTTCCTTCATTTCCTTACCAATAGAAAATATGCAAAGGTCAAATAGATTAGTTCTTTTGGCAGAACTTTGTAGTCGTGGTAAAGGTGGCACTCTGTGGGGTCAGAGGTTCCAAAGGTTAAAACCCAAACCGGGACCCAGACGGGGTACCCTCCCATTTGGGATTTTGGCCAAATAATAATACGTTTGGGGCTTCTGAAATAATGGGTCATAGTCCTAATCGAGCCCGGATAAATAAGGCGTTTTATTATTTTATTATTACTGACATTGCGCTTTTGGGACTCTTGTTCTTTCAAAATCCCCTTGAGTTAATAACATAAATGGGTCAAGCAATAAATTTTGGAAAAATTTGTTTTTGACTATTATTTTGATGGGGTTTTTTTTTATATTTTTCACAAGGTAATTTGATAAAAGTAATTAATTTTTGGTTGAAACAAATAAATATTTTGTTGTTTCTTTTTTGGTATAATTTTAAAAATTTTTTCATGTAACTTTTTAAGTTCTTATGAGAATCATTTTTAATTTAAAGGGCCTTTGTAGGTGGATACTTTATTTAATTTAAAAAAAAAAACATTTTTACCTTTTATTCTGGGAATTTCTGGCAAAAAAATTAACTTAAGATTTTGTCGTTTTTATTATATCCAAAATAATTTTCATCGTGCTCCAGCTGTGTTTTTTCTTAAAAATTATGGAATATCGTTGATGTTGAGTGTCATTTCGCCCGTTGGGATTTGTTTGTTGAATCCCAACAGTGGATGAAAATTTTTCCCTTAATTTGAGTGGGATGACCACCCTAAAAAATAAAAACCCCTGAGGGTTAGGTGGGAAAAAAGCTTCGTTTATCAATTTTCGCCTGGTGGTTTTTATTTTTTTCCACCAAAGTGTATTATCTAATTCCTTTGGGTGTACCTCAGTTGACCGTTCCAGGAACACTCTCCACTTTCCAAAATCCCCAAGTCTCCGTTTCAACCGTTTACCCTAAGCACTCTGATTTTTTTAATAATAACAAAAAATTTTTTTTTTTCAACAATAATTTAAAACATCTTTTGAAAAGGGGTTTGCTTGGTTTCATTTTTTTTAAACTAATGGGTAAGGCCCCTGCTCCAGTCCCTCCATGTTATTGCGTTAAATTTAAACCAATCAGAATGAGGGTGTGGTAGTTGCGAAAACTATGTGAGTAAGAGAATACGGAACTTCAAATAGGCGGTAAAAGAAGAGAGGAAGACCAAAGATGAGTGGAGAGACAAAGTTTAAAGAAGAACCTAAGAGGGGAAAAAACTGGAGAAAAGGGGGCGTTTAAAATTTAAAAAAAATTTGGAAGGAAATGATTCATGGAACAAATGCCGACCCCAAGAGGTTTGGGAAAAGGCAAAGGAAAGAAGAAGAAGTGGAAGGCAGATTGATGCTCGAAGCTTTTTTTTCCACCTAAACCTGATTTGGTTCTGGGGGGCTTGTCATTATTACCCTTTTGTAAGACGTGGTACAACTATTGGGTCATTCCTCCACTGTTGGCAACCATGGTTCACGATGACGTTACCCTTTGATGATGATGTGATGATGAAACCTCAGAGTCTTATTTTGTGTGGTTTTTTAAATTTACGGTACTGCCCTTTAAAAACGATAAGGCTTGTCTATGTCGGCAAACGTGTCAATGCGATGCGGCTCCTCATTGGGGCGTCTCCTGATGTAGATGTGGCGTCCCGGGGGTCCAGCAGTGCGCCAGTTCTTATTGACAACGTCCGCGGGCGATGAGGAAAGGTTCTCTTGTGCGGGGACGGGGTGCTGTTATGAAAAACCGTAAGTTCCTGTGCTTGTACTTAAAGTGGTTCGCAAGGGGAAACGGGGGAAGCCGACCCTTGCGTTCGCTCTTGGGTCGTGGAGCATCAGAAGGCGATTGGTCGCTTTCCCCCTCGAAATTGGAGCGCGCGTGCGAGCTTGACAAGATTCCCTCGGTTTGGAGCTGTTGTACCCCCCGTGTCAGGTGTTTGGTTTTCTGCGGACAGAGCGGGGGGTGGTTTTTCTTAGAGTTTCGGGTCTGCAGGTCAACAATGCTGGGACCAATTATGTTTTATCTTTTTGCCGAAGTGATTGGGTGGAAAGAGATTGCCATAGGCAAAAAACCCCGCCCTTTTTTTATGACTTTATGTGTATATTTTGTTTTTTTTTTTTTTTTGTTTTATATTTTTTAATATTGTAAATTTTTTAAAATTTTTTTTACCATTATTTGTCTGTTTATAATTTGATCTATGTTTATTTTTTAAGGAAAAAGTTTTTTAATTAAATAAAAAGTGATTTTCTCTATCTTGGTGTCCAGAACCCATGGGATCGGAACCCTGAACCAGAGGATAGCCATTACCTGGGGTTATGTTTATGGGCGCATTAGTATAAGGGAGTTGAAGTAGATGTTTCATGACCTTGATGTTTCTCTCGCTCGCCTCTCTCTCTCTCTCTTCTCTCTCTCTCTTCTCCCTCTTCTTACCTCTAGCAAAAAGCCATTTTTTGACTAAACTACTCGCTGCACAAATTTCTGCATAGCCTACTACATCGGGTTTTTTTATATCCGTTTTCTCATAATTATTAGGTTTGGGGCCCCTTTACAAACAACCAAATTTAATTTTGGGGTCTTTTTGAAACCTTTGAAGTCCTCCTTTAAAATCTTTAATATCATTGAATTGTGCTTGCTAGTCAAGTGGTTAAGGCGCTAGTTTGGCATTCCAGGAGCGTGGGATCCGTTGGTTCGAATTCCACCCCCAAAGCAAGAATTTTTCCTCTTTTTTTTGAGTAAAATGGACCACTTAATAAAAGAAATCTGGGGTTTGGTGGTAGAAAATCCTTAACCCAGAAAAACCGGTTGAAATTTTTTGTTTTTTTTTTTGGGGGTGATTTTAAATTGAGTCCTGTATCAAAATAAGGGGCTGTCAAAATTATCACTCGGGGCTCAAAACAAAGGCTTAAGGTGTCGCCAAATACCTCACAAGCTGGGAATTAATTTTGAAAAATTCAAAAACGTTGTACCTTTCACCAGATGGGGGGTGGGGTCCTTCCAGAAAAAGGGGTCCTTCTGGAAGGGGCGTCAGCCCCACTGGGTTTAACATGAACCTCGCCTGGTGGTTACCTTCCACTGAAAGAGTTTTTTTCAATCCTTATCTTACTGGACTGGTTTTTAGGGGTCATCCTTTGGTCTTCCAAATCTTGAAATTGATTTATCCTGCTTAAATATCCAGCATTTTTTCGAAGGGGCACATTCTGGTCCGAAAGCCGTGGATCTGGATTTTGTCCGGGTGGTCCATCTCATCTATGTGAGCTTGGTACCGAAGATTTTGTTGAGAACTCCGGGTCCGTTTTTGATAAGGGTTGTTTCCCAGCAGTTCGGAATGTTTGCTTGGAGGTGTCGCGGAACTTTTGGAACCGGGTTGGCATGTTTTGGGGGTTATTGAAAATGAATTTTTAACATTTTTGCTTTCCTTTATTAAAGAAAAGAAGGTATTCGTCGAAAATTTTGACCAAAAAACAGAGAACCCAATTTTTCACATTTCTGGCCGAATCTTTGCCCAGGATACCAAAAAAGGTTTTTTTCGGCCATTGGTCCATGGTCCGTGAGTCTGTTGTCTGCCTGTGTGTGAACAAGTTATCTCGAGTACAGTTTTTCCGCGATTTCGTTTGAAATTTTCTGAGAAACGGGGCTTAAAAAACCATCACCGTTTTTGATATGACCAAGCCCGTAAGCGACTTAATACCGGAACTAAAAATATGTATGCACGCCTGCATATATTTCGATTTGCAATGAGAAATTTCTTTGTGCAACTCAAATATTTTTCATAGTGTATGCAAAAGTTATTTCGATTGTATGAAAATAGTAGGTACTTTTTCGGAATTTTTAAATTTTAAAAAGTTGGGAATTTAAATATACAAAAAAATCTGTTAAACATAAACTAAAGGTGGGGTGAGATTGATTTGAGCTAATTTGTGAGTTTTCAATGATTGGAAGGAATTAACCCCTTGGTGTAATTTAAGCACGCAGTTTGAAAGCGAAGTTAAATCCAAATTAAGTGCGTTAACCACTTGATACCAGTTCACATTATATATTAAATTCTAATGGTAAGTGTTGCTGGCATTCCGTCCAAACCCTGGTGGGGGGGGGGTTAATGTGGGTAGCGGTTTGTGAGTTTTCTACGTTGGAGGGTAAAACCTCAGTTGGGGTTTATGCCATTGACCAAAAAAAACTGTCGAATTTTGACCATTGACCAAAAAAAAAAAAACCCAAATAAATGGGGAAATATGGACGGGCTTTGTATCTTTGTATCTTTGTGTGCAAAGGAAATTGTTTTGACGAAACGGTAAGGATAGCGAAAAATTGTGAGAGATGACCCCAAGTAAAAATGGGCCGTAAGGTATCGGGGAAAATATCAAAAGTCCAAAATTTCCCAAAAAACGTCCTGGTTAGGGACTTCCTAAAGTTTTTCCTTGAGGAAGGGGTCCGTTTTTAAAGGGCAGTCTTTGCCCGGGAATTGAAATCTATCGCGGGAGGACCTTTATTTTTTACTTTTTTTAAAAACAAATAAGACAAAATTAGCTTTCTTTTAAATTTTCATTTTAACCACATTCTGACGTCCGTTCTGGAGATATAAGCCAGAATGTTCGAAATTTTCCTTTTATTAAAACTTTTCCGTTTTTTTTTACAGTTTTCCCGCGCGGAACTTAAAATTTTTCGCGGGGGACCTATATTTTTTTTATTGTAAAAACTGTCTCAGAACATCACATGGTTTTATTTGGGCCTTTGTTGCCTTTTCTTTACAAACCGTTCCAAAATATAGGCCAGTTTGGGTGCCTTATCAATATCCCCTATGGGTAGATTTGGCTCGGGATTTTTGAAATTTACCCGCGAGGTTTTGGGGTTGTGTGTGGTGGTGGTGGTGGGGTGTGTGTGTGTGTGTGTGGGGTGCGGATGTGTGTGTGTGGAAACTGTGGTGTCATTGGGGTGGGTGTGTGGGTATGTGTTGTGGTTTGTGTGTGGGTTTTGGTGTGGTGTGTTGTGGTGTGTTGTTTGTGTGTGGTGTTTTGGTGGTGTGTTTTGTGTGGATGGTGTGTGTTTTGTGGTGGGTGTGTGTTGGGGGTGAGGGGGTGTGGGGTGTGTTGTGTGTGTGGGTTTTGTTTGGGTGGGTGTTGTGTATGGGGTGGGCGTGTGGATGTGGATGTGTGTGTGTGTGTGTGGATGTGTTTTTGTGGGGTTTGGGGGTTTTGGGGTTGGTTTTCGTGTGTGTAAAATGTGTGTGTGTGGGTGATTTGGTGTGTGTGTGGTGTTGGGGTGTGGTGTGTGATGTATGGGTGGTGTTTGTGTGAAAGGGGTTGGCCAAACGGGTGCCAGCCCGCTTGTAAGTTAAATAAATAAAAATAAAAATTTTAAAAAAGAACCCCCCCCCACCCCAAAAAAAAAAAAAAGAAAGAAAAAAAAAACGCTCAAACAGGGCGCGTAAGTTCTCACATCAGGCGATCCGAAGTTGGGCTGGGGGGTTCAGTCGCTTCAACATTGACCCGTCGCCCTCCTTGTACTCGGGCGCCGGGGTTGTTGGCCAGCTGGCTTTGACCGTGTCGTTGTAGTTGGGGGACAGGCCGGGGGATTTCCGATGATCTTCATGAGGAACACTCCGTCCCGGCGTCGGCCGAGTTGATGGCTTGGGGAGAGGGGGTTTACATGAGTGGGGGGAATTTTAAAGGACGAGATACATTAGCAAAGAATTGTTTTAAACGCGGGCCTCGTTTATCCGAGGCCAAACATTTCAAATCTGGTCATCCAGAGTCGTGGTTATTCTTTTGGAAAAAAAAAAAAAAAAAAAAAAAAAATCCGGTTTTGGTATTTCCAAATATTTCCAAATTTCTTCCAAGTTTTTGCTTCCCCACTATTCGTGAAAGAAAAAAAGCGTACTTTTAAAGATAAACAAAAGGAAAAATTTAAAAACTTAGTTTTAAAAGAAATGGGAAAACAAGAATGTTTTAAATCCATTTTGGTTAACGAAATGGAAGAATTTTTCCTCTTCCAAAAAAAAAGATTTCTTCCAGTTCGACCATTTTATTCAAGGTGAATTTTCTTTGGTTAGAAAGAAAAATTTCGACTCAGGTTTGCGTAGGGATACGTTGGTTCGAAACCCACCCAGGCCCTGATTTTTTCTCATTGATTTTTTTGGGGACCACTTACTAATTAAGATTGAGGGTTTTGGTGGTTGAAAATTGCGGGGGGAAAAACCTCGCCCGGTGGTTACCTTCCACTAAAGAGTTTTTTATTATTATTTTTTTTTTTTTTTTTATGCATATTTCAGATTTAAAAACAATGAATGGAATAAGAAAAACCTAAAAAGATCTATGGGCAATAATGGGCTTTTTATGGGAAAAACACTTCCTAAAAATAATGGCGGGG
This sequence comes from Bactericera cockerelli, assembly GCA_024516035.1. Taxonomy (NCBI): domain Eukaryota; kingdom Metazoa; phylum Arthropoda; class Insecta; order Hemiptera; family Triozidae; genus Bactericera; species Bactericera cockerelli. Next base: position 899,803 of record CM044962.1, on the reverse strand, counting down.
CACCATATTGGGTTTTAAGATGGTGTCAGCCATTTTCTATAGATTTCCTAGATTTTTTCTACCTTTATTTTTTTTCAAACAATAACAATTAATTTAAAAAAATCTTGAAAACATGTAAAAAAAATAAAAACTTTATTTACTTTTAATTACTTTTTTTTTTTTTTTTTTTGTAATCCGGGGCGAAGTTATTGCCTTATGCATTTTTTTGTCACTTCACCCGGTATGGCATTTGAAAGGAAAATGGCATTTTTTATCAGGTTTGCCTTTTCCCCTTTGCGAAGGGGTTTCTTCGTTCTCGATCGGGTTAATTTTACTTTTTAATTTTTGGGTATATTTATGCCTTTAAGATCAACGTCGACGTTGATTAACACTTTCGGGGCCCCAGTGGTTAGGGTTTTGGTTACTGATGGGATTGCGGGTTTTTGATCTCGACCGGGGAGAAAAAATTTTTGACGAAGGGCTATGAAAAAAATGGAAAAGGGGTTTTAAAACGGGCTTAGTCGACTGGGCGCTTTAGGAAATTTCGTTTTTGTTTTTTTTCTTGCAAGAAACTAATGCTTTAAAAAATAAAGCGATAAGGGGTTTTTTTCAAATTTAAAAAAGGTTCTGGGTTTTTTGGGGGGGGCCCAAATTTAAAAAAAAAACCATGTATAAATAGGGGAAGACGTTTAAAATACTTAAATGTTTTATTTTTAATTTTACTGGATTTTGGTAAACGCTATTCAACGGTTAGTTATTTTCCCAAAAGGGTTTTTGGAAATACCTGATTAGTATGTTCCGGTTAGCTTGTTATCAAGGGGCGTGTTGGTAATCCAGAGGTCGTGGGTTCGAAAACCCACCCGGGAGAATGACTGTTACCTCCAATTCGGTTATTTTTACCACAAAATAATACAAATTGGGCTTATACTGGAAACATGGGACTTTTCGTCTTAATGGGTATTTTAAAAAATAAGGCGAAATTATTTTCGATTTAAAATAAAGGGATCTTGGGCTTGCGTTGGAATAATAGAATTAAAGGTTAATCGGACCGTTTAAAAAGTTATTTTTAATTTTATTATTACTATCAGCCATTGTGTTCACACGGTTTGTCGGCAAAAGTTTCAATGCAATAAGTCCGGTGGGTTTCGAACCCGCGGCCTTGGGTTTCCACACCCCCTTTTACCCTGAGGGTACCGGGGGCAAAATAAATAAGGCGTTTTTATTTCATTTTGCTCAGTAAACTCCGTTTGCCCGGCATCGCCCTTTTCGTTTTGGGAAGGGCAACTTAGCGCCCCGGACCCTCCAAGAACGCGTTTCAGCTCAGTGGGGAATGGGCCTGGCCCCGTCTTCGTGTTGTGTTGGGCGGATAGTCCATTATATCCGTACTTTTAAGTTCGGCCCCTTTATGAGAGTCGAAAACGCCCCCGTTTAAGTTCGACTGCTCGCAAAAAAAACAAAGAAAGAAAAAACACCCCCCCCACCCCCACAACAAACCCCCCCCTCAAAAAAAGACCAAAGGGCCCCTCCTGATTCAAAATTCCTGTGTTTAGTTTGTTTCTTTGCCTTTTTTCCACTGGACCATCTCGCTCAGAGTTGTTTGACCGAACCACCCCAACCGTTTTTATTTGAGATTCGTTTGATTAGGCAAAAATTGAATCATCATTCGGGGCGTTGGAAATTTTCTCAAAATTGATGGGCTTTGAATTTAATGGTTGGTTGGAAGGGGATTGCCATAGGTAATTATTTTAAACGAAAGGCCAGGCCTTTAGGTTAGGAAATAATATAATTTTTGTATGTATGTATGTATATATAGGGTGAAGGGGCGGGGGTTCAAATGGATTAAAAATAAATAAATAAACAAAACTAATTTTTTGAAAAATATCAAAGTTTTTATTTATTTTTTTCCCATGTAAGCATTGGAAATTTACCTTCATTTTATTTTGGCAGGTTTTAATTATGGCAAATGGGCATCCTCACTCTGAATACACTTTATCAAGCCTTTTCCTGAAGTTTTTGGTGACTTTTCCGAAGTTCCCGTGGAAATCACAGGAATTTCGGCGATGCTGGCCTGATATTGAAAATTGAGGTTTTTTATGGTCTTGGGGCGATCCCTTAAACTTGGTTTTTAGGTAGCCCTAAAAAAAAATCCGCAAGGGCCAAATATGGGGGACCCCGCACGTTGCACGCGACAATCGGCAGCTATGCTCAAAGTAGGCTCTGACGCAAACGTTCTATGTTTCCCCAGAATAAAGCATTGGGGATTTGAGGCGTCTTATTTTGTCTGATTAGCTACAAATCAAAATTTTCCATTTTGAAATGAACCTCCTACCAGACCCATGCTGCCCCATGGGGAGAGCATTGCGCCTCTACCAAATTTTTCCTCTTTCCCCTTTGCTCCCCCTTTAAAAGGAAAATGTAATAAATTTTAAATTTTGTAGGGGTTTCCCCCCCCATGACATTTAAAAAAATTTTTGTAGGTATGTTTTGCGAAAAAAGGGAAAAATACATTTTTCCTTTCGAGACCAAAATTCCCAAGATTTTACATAAAAAAACCATCTCATAGAAAAATTAAATTTCCCCTCGGGGCCCCAAAACATTGAGTCGCCCCGGGGTTGGGGTTTTGCCCGGACTTGAAAGGCCAAGGTCGGATTCCCCGTAAGATATTAATAAAAGTAGAAGTCGCACAGATTACGTAAACCCTGAAAATGGAATAATCCAGAAAAAAAAAAAAAGTGTAAATAAAAGTTTTTGCTAGTATACTGCCCTTGGGGGGGAGAAGTGAACTATATTCCCCCAATTTTTAGGTGTTTCGTCAAAAACGGTGGACCGGAAGGAAAATTTTTTCAACTGTAAAAAAATTTTTAAAAAGAAAATTTTTTGGGGCGGCTCGGAGGTTCAAACCCCGGGGCCCCCTTTGGGTCAAAACGAGTGCACCAAAAAATACCCCCCTTCAAAAATTTCTGTAACCAAATTAAGAAAAAAAAAATTTTTTGGCAGGGGGATCGAATGGGGGGCCTTCCCCATGGAAAAAGGGGGGGTTAACCCTAAGCTTTTTTAAAAACTTTTAAAGATTGGCAGTTTGCATTTTTTTAAAATTTTGTCATTTTTTTTTATGTACTTAAAATTTTTTTTAAGAAAAAATTGGGGTCTTAGCCTTTTAATTTGTACCCAAAGGTTATTGTGTTTTTTTAAAAAAGTGACAGGTTATAAAAGAATTTTTTTTTTTAAAAAGGGGAAGCGCCATGCTGAAAAAAAGGGAAAAAAGGAAAAAACAAAAAAAATACTTTAAAATTTGGGGAAAATTTAAAAGGGGAAAAGTACATTTTTATTTAGGTAATCCAAAAACTTATCTTTTTTTTCCTTGTTTTTTCAAAAAACCCCCACTTGTGAACTTCTTTTATTTTTTTTTTTTTAAAAATTTCCAAATAAAAAAACTTAATATTCCCCTTTTGTTTAAAATTAAAAACAGTAGTTAAAATTTGTTTTTTTTAAAAAAAAATTTTTTTTTTAAAAAAATTTTAAAAAAAAAAATTTTTTTTTTTTTTTCTTCTTTTTTTTTTTAAAAAAAGTATGTGGGGGATGAGGTATGTAAAGTACCAAATTTTTGAAACAAAACCGTGCTGTCAGGTATGGTATTAAAAAGGGGGGTTTATTGAAAAAATGAAAAACAAAAAAACCCCAATTTCCCCAAATAAAACCCCTAGTTAATAATTTTAATTTTTTTTTTTATGGTTAAAGAGTCCCTTTTTTCCCCCAGGGAAGTCCCCCAAGGGCGTATTTTTCGTGTTCAAAATCCAGAAAAAACGAAAAAAATTTTAAAATTTTGGGGGGGTTTCGAAAACCCCCGACCCCCGGATTACCAGACCCCGGGGGGGGCCGGCCCCCTTACCACTGTTGGCGGGACGGACAAAAAAAAAACATCAACAAAGTCGTAATTGGAACTTTTTTTTGAGGGGCGTTTCATTTTTGGGCTAATGTTTGGGGCTAGGAAATCCCCCAACTGGGGGGACCCAACTGTTCCAGAAAAAGGGGCTCACTTCCGAATTTTCCCCCCCAAAAAATTGGGGTTTTAAAGTTTTTTATTATTTTTTTAAAGGTTGTTTTGCCCCGGAAAAGCTTTGCCCTTTCTTCAGGGCACTTACCTTTACAACCATGTCATTCCGCAACGGAAAAAACTCCTTTTTAATTTTTTTCCCTCCGGCCGGGATTTTTAAACCCCCAACCCGGGGGGCAACCCCAAGTTCTTAAAAATGAGCCCGTAGGTCGGTCTTGTTCGTTCAAAAAAGCATTCTCTGAAAACAATAAGTAAAAAACCGTCGGACAGGGGTTTTGTTGAAAGCAACGTTTAAAAACCGAAAAAAAATTTTCCCTTTTTTGGAATAACATATAAAAGGGGAAAAGAAAAATGTTGCTCGCAGGATATCCCCAAATCCAGAAATATGAAAAAAAATTGAAATCGGAGGGAAAAAAAATATTATTACTTGTACAAAAACGAACACAATACTTTTCCAATTCGAAAACTGAAAATTTATCGGAAGTAAAAAGTAATCGAAACGATTGTTTCCTATTAGCTTATTTGCTGAAGCATTGCTTTTATTTTTAAACATTCAAAGCAGTTTAATTTTATGTCAAATCAAAAGTTTTAAAATATTTATTAACTTGAAGTAATGATTTTTTTCGGTTCCAGGTGCGGTTTTAACTCTTTTTGAAAGGGGGGTTTTTGTGGGGGGAAAACCCAACCCCCCAATCAGGAAAAACCCGGGTGTCCTTAAAAGAAAAAAAAAAAAACATTTTTTGTAAAAAAAAAATCTTCATTTGGATACATTGTATTTTAACATTTACCTTTTAGATTTTCCCCGGGGGGGAAAAAAAAATTTTTTTAAAGGGGAAAGCATTGAAGAAAATTTTAAAATATTTGGGTTTTTCCCAAAGGGGGTATGCTAGGGGGAAAAAAGGGGGGTTTTTTTTGGGGGGGGTGGAAATCCCCACCCCAGGCAAAAACCCGGGGTTTTTTTAAATTTTAAAAAAATTTTTCCCCCCCCTTTCCCCTTTAAAAAAAAGGATGCTTTTTAAAAAAAAAATTGGACGGTTGAAAAAGGAAAATTGGGGGGTTTCAAAAGGAGTTCTAAAAAGAGGCCGAAGGTCCCCCATCATTTCCGATTGCCGGTAAAAAGTGAATGATTTTGGCCCCCCCCTTAGGGTTTTTTTTCGTGAACATGGGAGAGGACTTTCTGGATTAAAGGGGGTCTCGGTGGGGGTAAAAAGGGGACGTTGCCTGGGGGGCCCCCGGGGGGGGGGAAGGTTTGGGGAAAAAAAATAAAAGTAGGGCTTTTTTAGCCCAAAAAATTCCCCGGGGAAAAAATAAAAATAAAAATTTCTTTTTAAATGTTTGATAGGGGTTTTTCCCAAAAATAAAAAAGAAAAATAACATAATAATACAGTAGGAAAAAATTTTAAAAAAAAATTTTAAAATAATATTTTTTTTACTAAAAGAATTTTTAGGTTGTATTTTACGTATATGTTTTTTTTTAAAAAATGTATCCTTTTTGCCCCGGTTTTAAGCGGAAAATGAGGGTTTTTTTTAAATATGATCAATGAAGAGCCCTTTAAAATTTTTTTATATAAACCCCAAAATCTAAAAATAGTCATTTCGTTTACACTTTTTTTTTAGGTGGGTTTTTTCCCCCAAACCCCGGCTTGATTGATATGGGGGAGGACTTGTAACCGGAGGTTGGGGGTTTCCCAAAATCCCAAAACTCAGCTTTAAATTTGGGGGATAAATAGTAGGGGTTTGTTGTGATACACCAAAATTTTTAAACAAAAAAATGATGTTTTTTTTAAAATTTTTAAAAATTTAAATTTTAAAGTTGGGTTTTTTTTTTCGTTTTCTTAAAACTAGAAAACAGTTTTTTGGGTAGCTAAGGGAAAAGTTTGGACAAAACGGGTTTTTGGTTTTGTTTAAAACGAAGCGATGGCTTTGGGGTTGTAAAAGATTTCCCCCGTGGGGTAACTACATATATTTATGTACAGTATTTTTTTTTACATTGATGCATCATGGTCATAAAAAAAAAGCAATAGAACGGCCCCTTTTTTAAAATCATTTTGAACCAACGGGGGTAAGTAAAAATGTACAAAAAAATTTTTTTTAAAAATTTTCAACAAAAAAAAATTCCAAAAAAAATGAAGGGGGGAAAATTAAAAAAAATTCTGAGGGCAAAAAATTTAAAAGGCAAAATCGATTTTTTAAGGGGCTTGCTTAGCGTGGGTTTTCCCCCATCTTACACGTACAAAATTTTCCCGGGGGTTTTGCGCCACAGAGGTAGGTATTTTTTCTTTCTATTAATTTCCCCCCTTTAAAAATTATAAACGGGGGAAAAAGTTCAATTTGGGGGGTTTTTTTTTTTTTGGTTTTTTTTTTAAAAGGGTTTGGTTTTTTTCCAAATATTTCCATTTTTTTCCAAATTTTCCGGGGTTTTTTTTCCCCCCAATCGTTGAAAAAAATGGTTTTCGGTACTTTTAAAAATAAACAATGGACTTAACCCCCAAAAAAAAATTGGGGAAAAAGAAATTTTTTTTAAAACCATTTTGGCCAAAAAAAGAAGATTTTTCTCTTCCAAAAGAATAATAACTTTTTTCCCGTTCGTTCAAAATTTTTTTTTTCCGTTGAATCCCCCTTTTGGGGGAAAAAAAAAATACGGCTTATAAATTTTTTTTCCCCCCCCTCCCCAACAACCCCCCTTCTTTTTAAACGAAACCTCTGTTGGAAAAGGCCACGGGGGATCTTTGTGACTACTGGCATTGATAAACATAAACCCCGGTTTTTCCCTTTTTTAACCCCCCGGGGGGGTTTTTTATCCAGATGAATTTAATGGGGAAAAAAAGAAAACTATTTGCCAAGGGAGGGTAAAAATAAAATTTTTGGGGGGTTTTTTTGGTTCAATAGAAAATAGAAAACACTTAAGGGGCCCCGGGGGGGGGATTGAAATTTTTTTAGTCTCTTTCCCCCGTAGATTTAGCGTCAAGTGAAACAATTTGGAGCTCTGTGATTGGTGGAAATTGTTTTACGGGGGCGCGAAATTACATGGGGGAATCCAGCAAATCGGGTCTCGACCCGGGGTGTCGGGAAGATAGGGGATACAAATGAATTTTAAAAAAGACTTAACTAAAAGTTTTTCCCCAAGGAGACAAACCTTATTTTTTCCGTTTTACGAAAAAAAGGGGATTTTTAAAAAAATTCAATGGGACCTAACTAAAAAATTTTAAAAAAAAAATTTATTTTGAAAACCCCCTTTTTGGGGGGGGGAACCGAAAAAATTTTAAAAATGGGGGAGGGGGGCTAAACCAAAAACCCTTTTTAAAAAACCCCCAAAATTTAAAAAAAAAGGATTAGATTTTTTTTTAAAAGAAAACCCCCTATGACCCCCGTGTACGTTGTGATTGTTTAAAAAAAACCCCACCTGTTCCCCTCGCTCACAAGTTTTTGTAAGGGCTAAATGGATTATAAAGAAAAAGTCCACTCACATAGAAATATTTGGTTCAGGACAAGCCAACATTTACCTTCCTGAAGTTGGCTGGAGACCATTTTTGTTTCATAGCCAACCTGGCTACAACCACAATATTAACAACATACCTACAGTTATCATATTTGTGTTAATCAGTTTCGTGATGTCACAACTATTCAAACTTCCCAGCCCTCAAGTTTGTCCTGAGGCCATGCCTGCCTGATCCTGGAGACACACATAATAACGTAGACGACGAATTCAAGGAACACTACAGGAAAGGGTCAAACATAAGGTGATTGAGATTACCAGTCAAAGTAATTCTAGGATATGGGACAGTTATATAATTGATATCTTAACCTCACCCGACTCCTGGTGTCCATACGGACCAGATGCTGATCTTATGTCATTACGTAAAAGTTCTACATATGTACAGTAAGTACATAGAACTAGTATAGATCTGGTACACAAGAACAATATATACAATAAGTACATTGAAGTGGTGTAGGTCTGGTACACAAGAAACAATATATACAATAAGTACATTGAAGTGGTGTAATAGGTCTGGTACACAAGAACAATATGTATACAAACAATAATAATATCGCCTTATTTATACTGCCCGATAAGAAAGTCCCAATGTAAAAATCCCAAATGGGAAGATAACTTGTCATGTCCCGGCTGTAGTGATTAGTAATGTTGCTTTTTGATAGTGACTAATGAAAATGTAATACAAATAGCGATTAGCTCAGTGATTAAGAACTCTCTTGCCATGTGAAAGGTCTCGGATTCGATCCCCCGTGCCGACAAAAATTTGTATTCTTAATTTGGTTACAGTTGTTTGTTAGGGATACCTTCCGGTACGCTCGTTTTGACCCAGCACCTAAATGGGAAGTATTGTGTCACTTCTCGCCCATCAGAGGGGAGGCATACTACGGGATGGACAGGCTTCAACACAGACCACAAGCGTCTACAATAGCTCTTGTTTCTACCTATAAAACACTAGAGCTGTAAAACACTGATATTTAAAAATAAAAAATAGCCAGCGTCGATGGCATGTTGAATACACCAGCGAGGTTAAGACTTGGATGGGTGACATTCAAATTCTAATTCTCGTGACGTGGCTTTTCCGGCCCACTCAGGCTGGGTGAGGTCAATGTGAGTAGCAGGTTTGTGAGTTTCCTGCGAATGGAGGGTAAAACCCCCGTCGTGATATGACCATGGCAGTTGAAAGCGACGTTAAACCCCACTTAAAAAAAAAAAATAATAATAATAAAAATAAAATATTTCTACCAGAAATCCTCGGGGGCACGTTGTGAACATAAAGGTATAACCTAGGGTAGCGTCGCGTCGGCACCACGTGAAATAGGTTGGGTGAGGTTAATTTTATTTGAGTAGCTGATTTGTGAGTTTCCAGCAAATGAAGGATAAATCAGGCATGGTCTCAGTCAGGTATGGTTTC
>CM044962.1:869774-890763 GCA_024516035.1 Bactericera cockerelli | reverse complement strand
AGGGATCCGTTGGTTCGAATCCCACCCAGTGCATGAATTTGAGTTTTTGACCACATAATAATAAGACTAGGGTTAGGTGGTAAAAAATGCTTTGAGCATTAACTGGTGGTTAACTTCCACGAAAGATTGTTATTATTATTGTAGAGAGAAACAAATTATAATTTTTATTAAATTACAACAGGAGCTGCCAGTCTTTGACTGGTTGCCATTCCACACAGCATATCCATCAAATCTATCAGATAATTTTTTAACATATTTTATACTTTTTAACTTTGTATCATTCAGGAAATGTGTAATGATGTTCACTCTGTACATGCGAGAGCTTGAAAAAGACCTTCTTTTTTCTTTTCGTCTGGGGGAAGTAAAATATTGAAAAAAAGTGGTAGTACAGGGAAAAAAAAGGAACTCACATAATTTCATGCTAGCAAAGGCAGAGAGAAAATTAACGGCAAGAGGACTCGAGAAGATATGAAAATTTTCAGACCGTCTCAAATTATTTTGAGACGGTCTATTGTTTTTTTCCGATATTTTGTTTCAAATCAATCAAATTGAATATAAAAAACCAGCAGGCCCAGACGGAATTCTACCCGGGTTTATCAAAAAAATTCCAAATGGATTCGTACGACCTCTTATGATTCTTTTTAACCGCTCATTAGATAAATCTGTCTTTCCATCCAAACTAAAAGAAGCTGTCGTCACTCCTATTCCTAAAAAAAGTTCCGATAATATAGAGGACCAGCGTCCTATTTCAAATATTAATGCTTTCGCTAAAATCTTCGAAGGAATAATTTATGATACCTTATCAGTTTTCATATTCAATCATGTAAGCATTCATCAACACGGGTTCATTAAAGCACGTTCTACTGTTACAAACTTGGTAGAGTTTTCTCACTTTATAGCTGAAAATATTGAACGTAAACAAATCGACGTACTATATACCGACGTTGAAAAAGCATTTGACCGACTTAATCATGATGCCATACTCAGAAAAATGAATACTCTAGGTTTTTCCAGACCATCTTTATCTTTCTTCACATCATACCTAAGAGACCGCAAACTAAAAATCGGAGAAGTTACAATCACACCTAACTCTGGAGTAGCTCAGGGGTCAAAAATATCTAGCCTTTTGTTTATAATGACTTATGACGATATTAGAAATCATATTAAATATTCTCACTACAGCCTTTATGCTGACGACTTCAAAATTTACAAAGCTATTAACTCGCCTGAAGACTGCTACCTTCTTCAACGTGACATAGATGCTGTATCTGATTGGCTAACAACAATTGGATTAAATTTCCATCCACTTAAGTGTAAACAAATTTCTTATAGTACTAAAGAAAAACGCATCGCAAGCACATACACCATAAATAATCAACCCGTGGAAACTACAAAATCTTTCAAAGACCTTGGTGTGTTATACCAATCAAACTTCTCTTTCATACCACATATAGAACAAATTGCAACCACGGCCTACAGAAACTTGGGTATGATTATTCGATATTGCAAACAAATCGATGATATTGATGCTATTCGAGTTCTGTATTTATCTTTAGTTCGATCAAAAGTTGAATACGCCTCACTGATATGGTCACCTAGTCAAAAAAATCATTCAAAAACAATCGAAAATATACAAGCTAAATTTGCTAGATATCTATTCAAAAAAGTAAATAATTTTTATCCGACATATCCAGAGCAAATCTCTTACTCGCTTCTTATTGAAAACCTTGACCTGCTTAAGCTGGAAGATCGAAGAGAACTAGAAAAAATGAAATTTCTTTACAAAATAATAAATAATAACATTGACGCACCACAAATTCTTTCAAAGATCTCCTTCAAAGTTCCTCGACCAGGCCTGAGACAAAGAAACTTATTCTTTGACATACAAAACAATATTTCACCAAAATCCCCCATCACATCGTCCATGAAGACATTCAATAACTTGGACATAAAACCTGATTTTTCGTTAAACTACAACGATTTCACAGATTTTCTGAACCCTCAATAGCAGAGCCTAATTCAAAAATGAAATATCCGTTAATACATTTTAAATAGGTACATAGAATTTATCAATCTATACATATTTACCTTTATGTACTTAATTATAAGAATTAGTTTTATGAAAATTATTATCCTATTGTATCGATTAACAAAACCTATATGTATATTTATGCTAGTATTGTTACATTTAATTCCTTTATTATATGTAATGTTGCATATCTTATAAAAAAAAAAAAAAAAAAAAAAAAAAAAAAAAATTATTTTTTCATCTCCCGCTCACATGGGAATTCTAGTTCGTCTGGAAACCCGACGCTGTCCTTAGATAGCGAAATATAAGTGGAATGGGAGTGGAATAAATAATTTGAGTGAAATGGGAGTGGAATAAATAATTTGAGTGGAATGGAAGTGGAATAAATAATTTGAGTGGAATGGGAGTGGAATAAATTATATGATTGGAATGGGAGTGGAATAAATTATATGAGTGGAATGGGAGCGGAATAAATAATTTGAGTGGAATGGGAGTGGAATTAATTTTATGTAAGTGGAATGGAAGTCGAATAAATTATTTAAGAAAGTGGAATGGGAGTGAAATAAATAATTTGCGTGGAATGGGAGTGAATGTACAATGGGAGGTAGAAAGAGAGAAAAATAGTGAGAGAGATAGAGAGACAAAGGGAAAGAGAGAGAGAGAGAAAAAAAGGGAGAGATAAGGAGAGAATGAGAGAGAGAAAGAGAGAGAGAGAGAGAAAGAGATGGAGAGACAAAGGACAAAGGGAGAGATAAGGAGAGAATGAGAGAGAGCCAGAGAGAAAGACGGAGGGAGAGGGAGAGAAAGAGAGAGAGAGAGATCATGAACAAAAGAGAGAAATATGCGGAAAAGAAATACCTAGCAAAAGACGTGCAGAAAAATTTGTTCGGATAGAAACTGAGAAATTTGCAAAATGAAGATTTTGCAGAGTTCATTAAGAAAGTTTTGCACTTTAGGGCTGCAGTGCATCCTCTGTAATGCTTCATGCAATTTAATGCACTTTATAAGTATTATTTACCCAGGGAAACGTGATGCTATGTTAAATGTACCCTTAGCCTCAACTATCGTCTAATAAACAAATGGACATCGCTCAAGACCCTAAATGCAGTCTCTGTAAAAAGGCCCAAGAGACAGCAAAACACATTATTTGTGGATGTGGAGCAGCCTCTCACGCTCGACTGAAACACTTCTCAAGGCTGATTTAAAAACCTGAAGAAGTTACCGGAATCAGTCTTAAAAGAATCTTAAGCTACATTAATAGATTTGATCTCTTTTAGAGTTATAGGGACTTGTCACCAAAGATCTATTTAAGATCTTTGGTGACACATTCTTTTCCGCATATTTCTCTCTTTTGTTCATGATCTCTCTCTCTCCTTCTCTCCCTCTGTCTTTGTCACCGCCCTTTAGTTAGGACATATGTTTTTATATATTTTTCTATTCTTTTCCATTTTTATCGTATATATTGTTTCCATGTTTATCATTGCTAAAATAATTATTTGTACTCTACATAATTATGTCTATTTATATCTAATAAAGTGTTGAATAATAATAATATCATAATGTTACTTCGTGTGTTTCAGCTTCCTGCGCATGGGCTGGTGATAGCGTGGGTCCAGTACCAGCCGCTAACCCGAGCTCTGCCAAGCCGGTCCCATGTCGCCGTACCACCAAGTGTGGCAGGCGAAATACAGAGGTGAGTCAAATTTATTATTATTATCTCACCTGGTTGCAGAGCAGAGAGAGGAGAGAGAGAGAGAGAGAAAGAAAGAAAGAAAGAAAGAAAGAGAGAGATGAATAAAAATAGCAAAAGAGGAAGGGCTCTCTTCCCTTCGCTATAGGCTGAAATAAAGGAGAAAGAAAGATATAGCGAGAGAGGAACTGAGGACACCGAGAAGAGATGAGAAATGAGACATGAGATGAGAGAGAGAGAGAGAGAGGAGAGAGAGAGAGAATGTGAAAAGGAAGATTGGAAAGTCAAACGTAGTAAGAAAGATGTTGAGAGAGAAAAAAGAAAGAGGAAAGGGCGCAGATGATTAATAAAAAAAGAAATCAAAAACAAGCGAATGGAGAATGAATCCACAAGGAAAAAAGCTGTCCAAATACCATTCTAGGGAAGAACTATAAGTTTGTTTTTGAAAAAGTTCAAAATAGAAGAAAATCGATACGATTCCAGTTGGAGGATAAAACACCGTAATGTCCTCAAATTCAATCAAATAGAATCGGTGGACAGGTACATCCAGTCATAAATGTGCACAACTAACCAACCTCAATGTGATGGAAAATGCCTGACCCAAATAGATTGAAGAAACAAATTATAAAAAAAGAAGTATTTAAATAGCACAAATCAAATGACTTTTGCTAGTTTGAATTTTGGGATATCTCCTAAAGGCCAACAATCAACCTGATTGGACGGTGAATTTTAAATATGCCAGCCTACAGTCCGGAAACAGAATCTTCTGTTGAAAATTGCTCCGACGGAGAATCGAACCAGGATTTGACAGGGCAGTAATCACAATTTTCACCGCTGAGCTTGCTACAAGTTTGCCTCCAGGTTACAATCCCCTGGGCCGCATAATCGAGTACTGTTTATATTTTATTCCTGTTGTGCTGAATGAGAAACAAACTAATAGAGTTCAAAACGTGGTAGGCTTTAGTACGATAAAACAGGTAAAATCGGCGAGAAAGAAAGGCGTAGGCATGGGACGAAAGAAAAGAGTAGGAGTAGCGAGAAAAAGCAAGTAGAAATGGCGAGGAAAAGAAAAGAATAGGAGTAGCGAGGAAGAAAAGAAGTAGAAATGGCGAGGAAAGAAAGAATAGGAAGTAGCGAGGAAGCGCAAAAGAGAGAAGAGTAGAAATGGCGAGGAGAAAAGGAGTAGGAATGGTGAGGAAGGAAATGAGAAAAGAGTAAGAATGGTGAGTAAGGAAAAGAGAACAAGAGAAATAATTATCCTGGGAAAATGTCGTCTGGCAACATTTGCTATCCGGAAAATGGAACAGTGAATTTGGAGAAATGCCAGAATAGAATCTTGCATTGTTATTGAATTAATAAGAAACAAGAGTCGTTATGTAATGCTAGATACAAATTATATTTATTTTTTCATCGCCGCCGCCTTTTGAACGGATTAATAATAAATAATAATAATATCGCCTAATTCATACTGCTCAATCAGGACTATAATGAGTCCCGTTATTCCAGCATAATAACTTGTAATGACAAGTTAACTTCTCTCATTCCGCTAACTACCTATTATTGCTGCTGAAGATACTATCTTATATTGCTGCTGAAGCTACTACCTATTATTGCTGCTGAAGCTACTATCTCTTATTGCTGCTGAAGCTACTATCTCTTATTGCTGCTGAAGCTACTACCTCTTATTGCTGCTGAAGCTACTATCTCTTATTGCTGCTGAAGCTACTATCTCTTATTGCTGCTGAAGCTACTATCTCTTATTACTGCTGAAGCTACTATCTCTTATTGCTGCTGAAGCTACTATCTCTTATTACTGCTGAAGCTACTATCTCTTATTGCTGCTGAAGCTACTATTTCTTATTGCTGCTGAAGCTACTATCTCTTATTGCTGCTGAAGCTACTATCTCTTATTGCTGCTGAAGCTACTATCTCTTATTGCTGCTGAAGCTACTATCTCTTATTGCTGCTGAAGCTACTATCTCTTATTGCTGCTGAAGCTACTATCTCTTATTGCTGCTGAAGCTACTACCTCTTATTGCTGCTGAAGCTACTATCTCTTATTGCTGCTGAAGCTACTATCTCTTATTGCTGCTGAAGCTACTATCTCTTATTACTGCTGAAGCTACTATCTCTTATTGCTGCTGAAGCTACTATTTCTTATTGCTGCTGAAGCTACTATCTCTTATTGCTGCTGAAGCTACTATCTCTTATTGCTGCTGAAGCTACTACCTCTTATTGCTGCTGAAGCTACTATCTCTTATTGCTGCTGAAGCTACTATCTCTTATTGCTGCTGAAGCTACTATCTCTCATTACTGCTGAAGCTACTATCTCTTATTGCTGCTGAAGCTACTATCTCTTATTGCTGCTGAAGCTACTATCTCTTATTACTGCTGAAGCTACTATCTCTTATTGCTGCTGAAGCTACTATCTCTTATTACTGCTGAAGCTACTATCTCTTATTACTGCTGAAGCTACTATCTCTCATTACTGCTGAAGCTACTATCTCTTATTGCTGCTGAAGCTACTATCTCTTATTGCTGCTGAAGCTACTATCTCTTATTACTGCTGAAGCTACTATCTCTTATTGCTGCTGAAGCTACTATCTCTTATTGCTGCTGAAGCTACTATCTCTTATTACTGCTGAAGCTACTATCTCTCATTACTGCTGAAGCTATGATCTCTTATTGCTGCTGATGCTACTATCTCTTATTGCTGCTGCGGCTATTATCTCTTATTGCTGCTGAAGCTACTATCTCTTATTGCTGCAGAAGCTACTATCTCTTATTGCTGCTGAAGCTACTATCTCTTATTGCTGCTGAAGCTACTATCTCTTATTCCTGCTGAAGCTACTATCTCTCATTACTGCTGAAGCTACTATCTCTTATTGCTGCTGAAGCTATTATCTCTTATTGCTGCTGAAGCTACTATCTCTCATTACTGCTAAAGCTACCATCTCTTATTGCTGCTGAAGCTACTATCTCTTATTGCTGCTGAAGCTACTATTTCTTATTGCTGCTGAAGCTACTATTTCTTATTGCTGCTGAAGCTACTATCTCTCATTACTGCTAAAGCTACCATCTCTTATTGCTGCTGAAGCTACTATCTCTTATTGCTGCTGAAGCTACTATTTCTTATTGCTGCTGAAGCTACTATCTCTTATTGCTGCTGAAGCTACTATTTCTTATTGCTGCTGAAGCTACTATCTCTTATTGCTGCTGAAGCCACTATCTCTTATTGCTGCTGAAGCTACTATTTCTTATTGCTGCTGAAGCTACTATCTCTTATTGCTGCTGAAGCTACTATTTCTTATTGCTGCTGAAGCTACTATTTCTTATTGCTGCTGAAGCTACTACCTCTTATTGCTGCTGAAGCTACTACTATTGCTGCTGAAGGTTTTGACTACTGCTTGTGATTCTTCTAATATCGTGCTGTTAACATTCAGCAGTGAAATATTTCATGCTGCTTTTACTTTTCCGTTCCTCTGACCTATTTTCTCTTCACCGTCAGCGAGGATTTGTTGCGGCGCCACCTCAACCTTCATGATAGGCTGATAGGACATGAGTTTTTTTTTTTACTTTCTTTTACCTATAAAGTATAGAAAGTATTGTTACTCTCTATGATAGTCGAACCTGAACACAAGGGACCGCAATATTAGAAATCGGAAGTATTATGGTGTTCGTTTTTGTAAAAATAATAATATTATTTTTCTCCGATTTCAATTTTTTTTTCTGGACGTTTCCTAACCTCGGTCTGTCAGTTTGCTAAAAAAATCGTTTTAACACGCAATTCTCAGAAACTATTTACACGGATTTCAACAAAATTTTGTACACATATTGGAGACGTATTGTAGATGATCCCATTTTAAATTCATGAAATTAGAATGAACGAAAGAGGGCATACTATAATATAAAACAAATATGAAGAGAATCGGTTAAAAAGTTTTGGAGATACAAGTGTAAATCACTTGTATCCCCAAAACTTCGTATAAAATCTCAAAATTGCCAAGAGCACACAATGTGAACCAATCACGAGGAAGTATTGTGTGCATAATTGGCAATGTATTTTTCCTTACAAAAAGCTAAATTGGACCTAGAAATAAAATTGTTCTCTTATATTGAAGTATATCCAATTCTTCTATGTAAGGGTTCGACTGTCTCTGAAAGGTAAAAAAGGCTATTTTCTACTGTCCATTTATTTATTTGACATATAATCTTGACATAATAGTTACAATATTATGTAAACCTATCAGAATAAATAAGTCCCCAATTCTTTGGGAAATCAATGGAAATAAAAAAACTGTGAAACAAGAACATGTCATTTATTTTCTAAAATAACACAAATAAAAATCTCTTGTATTTTTTAACAGCTCAACAAGGTCCCCATGACGCACGCTGCATTGCCTTTCGGGATGTCGAGGGAAATAACGAAATTGTAAATTATTTCCGGAAGGCGGAAGTATTAATTTTGGTCTCTTTTTCCAAATTGAAATGAAAATTCAAAAGAAAAATGATGAAACATGAAAATAAGAATGCCATAGATCAACCAGACCAGAGCCTTTACTACACAAGACGTAAAAACTCAAATCCCTTATAAATCCGTTTCAACTTAGAGAAAACTGAATAATTGCGAAGCACAAAAAATTAGATAATGTTTTTAATTTCCTGCTCAGAATTCTTTTCCCTAAAGGGAGAAAGGAAGATATTTAAGGAAAGGGGAGTAGTAAGGAAAAGAGGGAGAGAGAGAAATATGGACGGAGAGAGAGGAAGAGAAAGTAGGAGGAAGAGCAAGAGAGAGAGAGGGAGAGAAGGAATGAGAAATGGAAGAAAAATGAGAGGGAGAAAGAGATAGTAGGAAATACAAATGAGAGTCAGAGGTAAAGGGAAATTTCGGTAGAGAGAGAAAGAGAGAGAGAGAGGTAGAAAATTAAGAGTAAAAAAAGGAGAGAGAAAAATAAACGGAAAGAGGGAAGTAGACGAAAAGAGGGAGAGAAATAAGAAAGAGAGAGATAGAAATACAAAGGGGGTAAAAAAAGGGATTAGATTTAGACTCGTCTAAGTTGATTACTTTCTTATCAAGGAAAGGATTTATCTTTTGTACACGAGGACAAAGTCACGTGACAGTTGGGATAATACGGGTGGGTTCTTATCTTGGGGCCGAATTATAGAACAGGATTTTAGATAGTCCAAACTGTCCATCAACTCGGCCATCGTACGCGGTGATTGCTTGAAACTCCGATATGAGGGATCCACGATCTAAATTGCGCATTGCATAATCATATTATTTAACAGGCGTTCATAAAAAATCCATAATGTGCAAATATTATTTGTGACATCACTTATGATCTTAACCAGCTTAAACCAAAATTTATAATATTCCCAAACACTAGGATGGTTGAGGGTTATACTCCAGATGTCTATTATCAGAGCTGTGTCAATAAGAATAAGGGGGATGAGTAAGAAAGGGCGGGGTGTTGATTGTGAAGATGGGGCAGGAATGTTGATATTTATATTAAACTTACAATTAGGTACATAATTATATCTATGTATAATTATTAACCGAACACAATGAGGGAGCGAAGGCTCTTGAAATTTTGTAGATTCGTTAAGAAAATATATTTGAGTTCAGTAGTGATATTTTGTGATCGTGAAAGCTAAGAGGGCCGCACCGTGGTAAAATTTCGAAAAAGGGCCAAAAAAAGGGACGATTGACATTTTTTAAATTAAAACCTATCGAATGGGATATTAAATGAAAATTCTCGATATTCTCATGCTTGATTGAACATTTATAATGCTTTAGTTGAATCTGTGTGAGGTTTACAGTGTACGAGTTCACAGTGTACGAGTATAACACTTCTACTAAAGATGCTCTTATGTATCTATTCCATCTTATATAAACTTGTCTCCTTATCGATGTATCCTTACCTAATCCGTTATACCTCTATATTCTTTTAGATATAAATATATTATTATGTGAAAGTATTTAGATGTATTATATTTCATGTGACAAATCTTCATGTAAAAAATCGTCAGCCTAGTACTGCTTTTGTACGAAAAAAACGTCTAAAGCCAATGTAACTCCTTTTTAACACAATAAATACCTTATCATCACTCTAAACCCTTGTTAAATTTTCCTCTTATCCAGGCCATATATTACCCTACCTTCTTGTCTACCTTAATCTACACCACCTAAATCTTACCTCATACCACCTAAATCTTACCTCACACCACCTAAATCTTCCCCTGTACCGTCTAACTTTTACCTCATCCCACTCCCCTGAAACTCTTAACTAAGCCCTCTCTACTCTCTACGCTACACGCTACCCCATTTAGCCAAAGCATTACTCAGACATCTCTCCTATCGCTCTCACTCTCTCTCTTTTCTTCTTTATTTCTTTCCTTTCTCTAGCTCTCTCTCTCTCTCTCTTTTATCTCTCTCTCATTTTTCTTCCTTCTCTGCTCACGTTAAAGCAACTACTCATTTTTCTTCAAGAGGTATCATGTCTCTTTTTTTTTCATCCTGTTCTCCTTACACCCTTTGCCCTGTTCTCTCTCTCTCTTTTGCTCTTTCTCTCTCTCTCTCTATATATCTCTTTCTCATTTTCCTCCCTCTCTCAACTCCACTATACACCTCCATTATCCCATTTAGCCAAAGTATTACCCCTTATCTATATGAAGCATCACACCTACCCGATTCCAGTTTAAGACGTTCGTTTAGCTGGCTTATCTCTCTGAGAATCTGTGTGATGAATCGTGTGGGATGTTCAGAAGGAGAATACTTCATGCTTGATCAGCCCATGTGAGATGCGACATGAGAGAGGGAGGAAGAGGAGGGGGTGAGGGATGGGAAAATGAAAGAGAGGAAGAATAAATGGGAGAAAAAGAGATAGAAAGAGAGAGGAAGAGAGAGAGACAGGAAGAGAGAGAGAGTGAAAGAAAGAGAAAGAGAGAAGAAGAGAGAGACAGGAAGAGAGAGAGAGATAAAGAGAGAGAGCGATATAAAGAGAGAGAGAAAGAATGAATGGAGAAAAAAGATAGAGAGCGAGAGAGAAAGAGAGAGAGAGAGTGAGAAAGAGAGATAGCGCGAGAGAAAGAAAGAGAATTTGAATTATTTGCTTTATTGACAATTAAGAGAAAGACAATAGAGAGAAAGAGAGATAAGAAGAAAGATAGGAAGAAAGAGAGACAGAGAGAAAAGGAAAAAAATATAAATATAAAGAAAATGGGGAATTAAAAAAAGAAATAAGAAGAAAAGAGAATATAATATTAGAGAGAGAAAGAGATAGAGAGAGTACAAAGAAAAAAATAAAATTTGGGAGACAAACGTACACATTAATAATGAAAAAGAGGATAAAAATCAGAGATGAGATAATGAGAAAGATAAAGAAAAGGAGAGAAAGAGAAAGATTAAGAAAAAGAGAAATAAAAGAAATAGACAAAAGAAAGAGAAATAAAAAAGAAAAAGAGAAAAATAAAAAGAAAGCGAATGAGAGAACAAAGGAAAAAGAAAAAGAAAAAGTACTAGGGTTAGAAGAAGGAAAGGGAGGGAATGTAAACATCCCCGTTCATTGTCTTATCAGTTGGGATGAGTAATTCTAAACACAGAACGAGGCAAAAACATGGTTACTGAAATATTGTTCTCATATGTCACCCTTCCCTCTATCCTATTTGTACTGAATTCTCACCTAGGTGAGAGGGAGAGAGAGAATAAGTACCAAAAAAGATACAGAAGAACGTACTCTTCTCTCTCTCTCTCTCTCTCTCTCTCTCTCTTTAGATTACTTTCTTTAATAAATTATCAAATCTCTCTCTCTCTCTCTCTTTTTCTTTAACAAAATTCTCTTTCTCTATTTAAAGTATTTTCTATAGTAAATTATCTATCCATCTCTCTCTCCCTCTCTCTCTTCAAAGTACTTTCTATGGTAAATTATCTATCTCTCTCTTTCTCTCTTCAAAGTACTTTCTATGGTAAATTATCTCTCTCTCTCTCTTTAAAGTACTTTCTTTAATAAAGTATCTCTCTTTCTTTCACTCTTCAACCCTCTTTCTCTCTCTCTGTCTCTCTCTCTCTCTCTCACTTTCCTCTCTTTCTCTCTTTAACTTCCTTTCTCCTACATAAAAAACAAATTTGTTTTCTGTCTCTTATTATCAATTTCATTGGGTAACGCAGAATTATAGGACTTTTCTTGTGTATCATTTGCTCATAATTTCGCCACTGGTCGCTGCTCAGTGCTCACGTTAAAGCAACTACTCATTTTTCCTCAAGAGGTATCATGTCTCTTTTTTTTTCATCCTATTTTCCTTACACCCTTTGCCCTGTTCTCTCTCTCTCTCTTTCTCTTTTGCTCTTTCTCTCTCTCTCTCTCTCTCTCTTGCTCTTTTTTTCTCTCTTTTGCTCTTTATCTCTCTCCATCTCTCTCTCTCTCTCTCTATTTGCTATATGAACATTTTGTCCGCACGACATCGATAGTAGTAAAGCCAAAAGTTTAAAGCTAGTCTTCAGTCTGCACTCTCGGTCCCGGGCTGTCGAAACCTTTTGTCTTTTCGTTCGAAAAAAAAAAGTGAAACGTTACGTCCGAGAAACGATTTGATCATCACAAAATATATTTTTTATCAGGTTGGAAAAAAATTTCAATAAAAAAAGTTCATTTGGAATATATTTTTAACAAAATTAAATTTCTTTTGGAGAGAAAAACAGCATTATTTTATTGTGAACTGCCCTTCTAATGGGTACTCTACCACAGTATAAAATTCAAACAATTATGTCATTAAATATTTAATGACATATTTGTTATTAAATAAAGTTTATTGCTAAATTTCTAATGATTTATTGTTTCTTATTATTTTTATTTTTTTAATTTCTAAACGGAAAAGTAATCGGCCGTTTTTTTATTTTTATTAATTAATTGAATTTTTTATACAAGAAATTTTGTATTTTTCAGATTTTTCGTAGAATTCATAGTGTGCCGAAAACGGTATTTTACAGAAAGAAACAAAATCTATTTTTTTTCTAAGGGTAATCCAATATTTTTTTTCTCAATTGATTGGAGTTATTTAATTATTTCCGATAGTATAAAATATTAGTACCTGGTATTTTGTAATATAAAATATTTTGTAAACAAAATACAGGAGAACCAAAGGAAATTGCTCTAGTATTCTGAGTACTTTGCCCTCTGGCTTGCAAATGGCAGAAATATATTATTATCTGTAAAAAAAAAAAATACAAAAAATTGGCTCCGATTTCAAAAAAAAAAAAAAAAAAAAAAAAAAAAAACATATTTTGTGGTATACAGCCTGACCAACATTGGTTTTGAGTCAGTCTGTCGGTCTGTTATTTGCAATTTTTGCAGTACGCATGCGCAAATTTCAGAAACTACTGGACGGATTTTAACAAAAATTGACACCCAATACATGTAGGAGACATTAATTTTATGTAAGTAGTCCCATTTTATCTACAACAATTTTGAACAAGCGCCTCTCAATAACAGTATTATCAGCATAAACAGAAAAGTGAGAAGTTGTATACTAGATGTACATAAATATCAGAACATACCTGGAGAGTTGTTTCGAGCTTATTCGCTCTCATCAGCAGGTATTAGTTCTGAATATGGATATCAACAACGCTCTCTGTTTTAATCGGTATAAACAGAAAAGTGAGATTATTTTTTTTGTTTCACTAATTTCTCTTGGAGATTATTTTAACCTCCACAGCTCCGGTATGAAAGTTATCGTATTTGTGTTTCTCATTTTCGTGATACCACAACTACTCAAATTCGCTTTACTAAATCTACGCTGAAACCGGGCTTGAACCACCGACCTCCGGGTTAGAAGTCCGCCGCCTAATTGATCAAGCTACTGAGGTCCGATATAAAAGAAGAACCAGAATTTCGAACTATAAAGTGAAAAAATAAAGTCTTCAACTCAGGTACCGAAACAGATTTTTCGTGGGATTTCAGAGTGCAGGAAAAACGGTATTTTGACAAATCAAACAAATTCGATGAGAATCGGATAACAATTTTTGAAACTACAAGTGATTTAGTAAAAAATCTCAAACCTACCTCAGTAGTTTGATCGCTAAGGCGGCCGACTTGTATCCCGGAGGTCGGTGTTTCAAGTCTCGGATTCAGCGTAGATTTAGTCAAGCGATTTTGAGTAGTTGTGTTGTCACGAAAGTGATTAACTCAAAATAAATATGATAACTAGTAAATAATAGCAGAATATAGCAAAAATAAAAAGTAGATAAACAGTTATAATTTCTAAGTGATTATAATGTAAACCAATCACGATGATGTATTTTTTTCATATTTCGCAGTGTATTTTTCTTTAGCATAGGGAAAGAATACAATTAATAAAAAAAAAAATAAAAAAAAAAATAGGATATTAAATTAAAAAAAATTATACAGGGTCCGCCATTCTGAACCATTTTGGACTGCCTCTACTTTCACCCAAAGTTTCAAAATGAATTTTTCTTTGAGGGAATGTTAGAAAACCAATCTTTTGCAATACTGACCAATTCACGTTTCGAAGATCACATCAATCAACATAGTCTTCGCCTCGCTGAACGTTGCTTCACTTTGGTGACTGAATGAGATCTGGTGTATACATTGTGCCATCGACGCGACCCTTGCTTTTCTTTTCTTTTTTCTTCCTTTTTTAGCTTTCCATGAAGTTTTCTGATACGAAACGGGTACGGTCATTTCTATGGAGGATTTCTGCTGAGGATTTCGTTCAAAAACTTTCGACAGAAACACCTGGGCTCGATAAGGTTTACAAAACAGGCTAACAGTATAACAAGCCATTGGAGGGAGGGAGGGTTGAGAATGAGAAATCCATGGAGTTTTCGTGTTTGTGAAGCCATTAATCAGGGAGAATAATGAATTTTTGAACAAGTAGAAAAGAAAATTAGCTAGAATGTGGAGGGAGGGTAAAGGAGGGAGAGAGGAAGAAGGAGAGAAAAAGGAGGGATAAATAGAGAGATAGAGGGAGAGAGAGAAAAATAAACAGAAAGGAGCAAGAAATATAGAGGGAGAGTTGGAGATAGCGCAAGGGAGGAAGAAATAGAGAGAGAAAGAGAGAGAGAAAGGGAGAGAGAAAAATAAATAGAAAGGAGCAAGAAATATAGAGGTAGAGGGGGAGATAGAGCAAGGGAGAAAGAAATAGAGAAAGAAATAGAGAGAGAGAGAGAGAGAAAGGGACAGGAAGAGATAGTATAAAAATAGGAAGGGCCATTAGCCATTGGGTCCCTATAATTCGATTGAGGTCCCTATAATTAAACTATGCCCATATTGATTTCATAGCAAGTTGAAACTCTTCTAGAAAGTAGAAAAATAGGAGGGAACAGTAAGATCACTATAATCAGACTGAGGTCACTGTAATTAGACTAAAGGTCCCTATAATTAGACTATGTCCATATTGATTTCATAGCAAGTTGAAACTCTTCTAGAAAGTAGATTAAACTTTCTAGAAGAGCTCTTCTAGAAAGGGGGGGGGGGGGGGGGGTATGCACCTATAATATTATACTAAGGTCCCTATAGTCACTTTTTAAAAGGAATCTTACCGTTAATAAATTTACCATGCAATTAGACTACGTCCGTATTATTTTCATAGCGAGTTTTATCTAAGAAAGTATGAAAATGGGAGTGGAAGGGGGTGCACTTTAAAATCGTTTATAACAAGAGCACTACAGTCTCATGAAAAGATGGGGGACTGAGGGGGGTATCAGCTATATAATATGTATATCATGTTGTGGCACCCACACTCGACCTCAAAAAAACTGGAACATGCCATTTTTAAAGAAAATATAATAAAATAAACTTGTGTGACACCACACAACACTCTTTTTCACTTGAAAATAAGTCAAAGTCCGCGATTAGTGACTTAGTGGTCTTCTTCTTCTTCTTCTTTTACTCTGTCTTATCCCGCTCAAGCAGGGTCGACGTTGTTCAACCTCATGGTTGAGGTTGATTGGTTTTGGCACATTTTTTTACGGCTGGATGCCCTTCCTAACGCCAACGATTCTATTTGATTTAACGTCCTGGATTAGGATGGGGGTTTTACCCTCCATTCGCTGGGAATCGTACCAGCTACCCACATTAACCTCACCCAGCCTGGGTAGGGCCGGAAATGCCAGCCTCACGTGTTTGGATGGAACAAAATTTTCTTCGAAAAGTCTGCCCCAGCCGTGAGTTGAACTCGGGAACTCTGGACTAAGGGCAGTAGTCACAACCATTACGCCACGGAGGCTGGTGGTAACAGTTAACAAATAATTAATGACAAAGTCGTAATCAGACCCTGAAAATCATTTAAAAAAAGGTACTTTTCAGCTTATAAAATTAAAATAATTTAAAAAAACTCACTTGGTTTTTTTGTTTTTTTATTATTTATTTTCAGATGGCCATTACCGCATAACACTGACGACGTTCACTGACGATGCCGTAACTGGTAAAATGGCCATCTGAAAATAAAATATTCGAGTAAAACATAAAAAGCCAAGTGTTTTTTATCTACAAATTATTTCGATTTTTATTTGTTTTACCAAGAGTCTTGTATTGGTATAAATTTTCCCTCAGAACTTATATATTTCATCGCTTATGAAATATTACTTCCGACGAATTTCTAATATTAGAAATCGGAAGTATTGTGTTCGTTTTTGCAAATAAATAAATATTTTTTTTGCTCCGATTTCAATGTTTTTACTTTCCTTATCCTATAATAAGGAAAGTATTGTATTTTTTTTCTACCTTCACAGGTCAAAAAAACTACTGGTCTTCTTCAGACATGTCACATCTTAGTCTTAATTGAATAGTAATACATGGAACTTAATGGAGACTAGTCCATCATCTGTCCCGCCGACCTCCGCGGCTCAGTGGTTGCTGACCCGGGGGTTGCGGGTTCAAATTATTCCGGCCGGTGCGGAAAACTGTAACCAAATTTTTCCGTTTCCGGAAATTCCGGAAAAGCATGGATGTAAAGGTAAAGTGCCCTGAAGTAATGCTAAAGCTGTTCCGGGGCACACTTGCCTTTTTTTAAAAAAAAGTCCGTCTGTCCCAGTTCCAGTGAAGCCCAGTGTAGGTTAGACGGAACAGAAAATGTTAATAAACAATTTTGTTCAACATAATAAAAAATACCTAACAATAACGGCGGAGCGCTATTTATACATGATGTGAATTTTATTATACTGTACGTTTAAACTTCATTCCCCCATAATTATTACATAATTAAAATTGTTCAAAGAACAATGTTGGCGCTCGGTTACCGCTTGAAAATATTTTGTTTCAAAATTCAGGCATTTTATTTTTTCATATTTCCATTAACATTTTGAGGTTGTGTAGGAAGGTGTTGGAGCCAATTAGTGCAAGGTTTTGCTTTCTCAGTGAGTCAGTGGGCGGGGAAGTGAGTATGAGGAGCCAGCCTTCGTGGCGTAACGATTGTGACTACTGGTCGTAGTCCAGAGAGATACTGAGTTCGATTCCCGTTTGGAGCAGACTTTTCACACAGAAAATTCTGTTCCCTACGAGTACGAATGGAGGGTAACACCCCCGTCGTGATATGATCATGCAGTTGAAAGCGATGTTAAACCCAAATTATATAAAAAAAAGTTTTTTTTAGGAGTCTGATTTTTAAGTTTTGTCTGTAAATAAATATCAATTAACAAAATAATATTGAAGTTTCCCCCGCGAGCGATCGTCGAGCGAAAATATGACAAGGAACATGACAATTAAAATTAATAATACTTGAAGGGACATCCCGTTCCCTGGGGTAGAAAATAGAAAGAAAATACAAAACTGGCCTTTTGTTGCGAGGGGGCAATTTCGGTACAATCTTTCGAGCTCATTATTTCTCCCTAAAAGACTTTCTCTCATTACTTCTACAGGGTGCTTCAGAAGACCAACACAAAACTTCTAGAGGTGATTTCTACGGCTACTATAGAATATTTTCGCCACTCGTAATTCTCCAATTCATCCATCCACAACTCACTCTATGGTTCATCCCTCCTAAATCCCCATTTTTCTCAAAAACTGACCCTAGGTATTTGTTATTAGGTACAATTTCGAAGGCTTGGTTTCCAAGCATAATCTCATATCTATCTTCATTCCTTGCTGTCACATACTTTTACTTCTTGTTCTACTCACTCTTAATACTCTTCTCTCTAATACATTCCTCAACTTTTACTTGTATCTCTTCTCTCTTAAATTCACCCAAAACCATATCATCCGCAAACTAACTTACTTCATACACCAACTTACTTCTTCCGTTAGACAATCCATAATCAAATCAAACAGGTATGGACTTATCACCGACCCTTGACGTAGACCCACATATTATACTTCAAAACCTATTGTTACCCTTACACTACTTCTTATCACCGTTATCGTTTTCTTGTAGTACATTTCTGTGACTAGTTGGACATACTTCTAAGGCACCCCTCTGACACCTATGCATCTCCACAGTTCCTAAGTATATCATACGCTTTTTGTAGGTCTATAAAAACACAGAATGCATCTTACGCTACCTTTCTCTTCTCGCAAACACAGCATCATTCGTTCCTCTTATGGACATAAATCCAAACTGAATCTTGCTCACTCTTGTTTCTACACTCTACACTCTGCCTTTTTTCCACTATTATTTCCCAAATTTTCACAAGAACTTAAAAACAAATTGATAAAAAATCTCGGAAATGACCTTTCGAAATTTTCCAAAGGACTTGTGAAACACCCTGTATGATAATTTCCCTCGAGGGTCCTCCCCCACTTTCAACCTCGTGAAAGTGTATACATCCATCAAAACAATTTCAAGTTTTAGTAAATCGAATTTGTTCAATTTTTTTTATATCTTTTTAATTTTTTCTGACATTGATTAATACCCATCTATCATTTTTTCAATGCCCACTATCTGTTTCTCCTTCTCTCTTCTTGGACATTACAAGATTTACAAGTTGTTTTTATGTTACTCTCTCTCTCTCTCTTCTTTAACTATACCTCTCCCCTCTCTTCCTCATTTTTCCTCTTTCACTTACCTTATCAGATTATCTCTATGTGTTTTACTATCTGCTTCCTTATTTTATTTCTTTTTTTTTTGTTCTTTGAAATAAAAACATCTACTTTTTCTCTCTCTTTCGCTCTTTCTTTCTTTTTGTCTCGCTTCCTTTCTCCTCTTCTATCTTTTTAAATTGAAGCAATATTTTTTAAAATGAATTACAAAACTGAAAAAAAAGTTTACCAACTCGACCCCAAGGACAAGTTTTTTACTTTCTTTTACCTACCAGGTTTCGAAAGTTTTTTGTACGTCCGTTTTTTGAAAATGAGCTGATAACATTTTTCTTGTTTCTGTGTGTAACTGATTATTTATTTTTAACCTAGTTTCTAGTTAAGTTTTGATATCGGGACTTAGTGTAATATACAGGGTGTCCCACCAAACTTGGACACCTCAAATTACTCGGCCCCTGAAAGAGTTTTTGAAAAATAAAAAAATCTGGGGTACATGTGCTAATTATGCGGTTTCAGTTATGAAATTTTTTTTATACAGGGTGGTTCAAAAGTCAGAAATTGAGGTGTCAACTTTCGATTTTTAAATGGATCGACCTGAATTTTATTTGATAATTTTACTTCTAAATGATTTCTGAGTACTTTTTTAAACAAAAATATTACATACAGGGTGGTTTTTTTTTCGACCAATTTTTTTTCTAAATCTTGAATAACTCAAGTTCGGTTAATTTTTTCGATAACAAGAATAGTATGTGTTTGTGTAATGAATACACGCACTTTCAATCGGCATCAAAAATTTTTATACAGGGTGGTTCACAAGTGAAATAATGACTTGATTTTTTTTAAAACCGAGTTTTTTTAATTTTTTATTTAGGATTAATAATTCTCGTCTAATTTTACACATTTTTCGTTAGTCATATCGAAAAACAAAACTAAAATGTTGTACAGGGTGAGACATAATTTTTTTGTAACACCCTGTATATGGGCAGTCAAAGAGACGCAAAATTAAATATAAAGACTAAATATGCAAGAAAAACTTTGATTTTTAATTAAACTAAAAAGTTATGGTGTTTTAACTAATATTGTCGCATGGACCACCCTGTAGATATTTTCTTAAACCAACATATGGGTAGTCGAAACTGTCTAAAATTCAACGAGGAGTCCAAATATGAAAGAAAAAAAAATGAATTCAAAAAGCCATGCTCAATTTTGTGTCTACACCTACCTACTTTTTATTTCAAGTTTTAAAATCATTCAGTGTGGACACCAAATTGAAAATGGCTTCAAATTCGTGTTTTTTACTTGTTTTTCCCACATGATTCGAAGTGTTCGTTAAATTTTATACAACTTACAGTACCTACATGATAGTTTAACTTGCAGTACCTACATGATAGTTTAAGAAAATATCTACAGGGTGGTCCATGCGACAATATTAGTTAAAACACCATAACTTTTTAGTTTAATTAAAAATCAAAGTTTTTCTTGCATATTTAGTCTTTATATTTAATTTTGCGTCTCTTTGACTGCCCATATACAGGGTGTTACAAAAAAATTATGTCTCACCCTGTACAACATTTTAGTTTTGTTTTTCGATATGACTAACGAAAAATGTGTAAAATTAGACGAGAATTATTAATTCTAAATAAAAAATTAAAAAAAACTCGGTTTTAAAAAAAATCAAGTCATTATTTCACTTGTGAACCACCCTGTATAAAATTTTTTGATGCCGATTGAAAGTGCGTGTATTCATTACACAAACACATACTATTCTTGTTATCGAAAAAATTAACCGAACTTGAGTTATTCAAGATTTAGAAAAAAAATTGGTCGAAAAAAAAACCACCCTGTATGTAATATTTTTGTTTAAAAAAGTACTCAGAAATCATTTAGAAGTAAAATTATCAAATAAAATTCAGGTCGATCCATTTAAAAATCGAAAGTTGACACCTCAATTTCTGACTTTTGAACCACCCTGTATAAAAAAAAATTCATAACTGAAACCGCATAATTAGCACATGTACCCTAGATTTTTTTTATTTTTCAAAAACTCTTTCAGGGGCCGAGTAATTTGAGGTGTCCAAGTTTGGTGGGACACCCTGTATTTTACTTTCTATTACCTCTAAGATATAGAAAATATTGTTTGTTTTGATATAAGGACAAGCGCGAGGCGTTTTGAATTGAACTGATATCTTCCTGATTCGATATATCGACCTTGTGTAAACATTTATTTCTAGTTTGTTATCGAGATAGGTTTTTTTTCATGTAACTCTGATTGTACTAACTTTATGG